>JAJMCM010000031.1:0-53830 GCA_030565665.1 Zygotorulaspora chibaensis | reverse complement strand
TTTCACTACCGCCAAAAAACACTGCCATAGTAAATCCACTACCGCCAAAAAACACACCTCGCGTAATAGTGCGAAGCCATATAATACTGCATAAAGAAGGTTATATAATGCAGTATGCAAGTGCTAAAGAGTCAAAATACACAGCTTGGATTGTAACAATACTGTTCTATGAATGTACCAAGTTTGAAGAGCTAACCTCTTTTTTTGGCTGTTTTAGTGGTAGGGCCGTCAAACTCACGTTTCTAGGGCCGCCAAAGTCACGTCCCATACAAATTTCAGGGCCGTCAAACTCACGTTTTCGCGCGAAGGACCGCCAAAAAACACACCTCGCGTAATAGTGCACGGTATCTGGCCGTGGTAGATGACCCGTAAATGTTCCAGCTACACCTATCAGTAGTGTGCGTAAAGCCTGGAGCGAAGCTGTGAGAATTATGATCTCTTATTCTCTTGTACCAAAAATATCGTTTTCCTTTTTTCACCCTTTCATCGCTTATTTTGAGCCCTCTAGAGGTATGTTCCAAATTCCAGATATACAGCACTAGAATGGGTCCTGCTGCTCTTTGAGGACCCAGATTAAGGGACATTATGGAACCATCATGCCGGTATATGCTGATATATTTTCAAGTCTACCTATCCTTTCTTCGTGATTTAAGCTCAACCCCATGAATAACACATTTTCAACCCCATGAAAAACACATCCCATAGTTAAGCTACCCCATGAAAAACACCTTAACGCGCGCAACACCGCGAAAAACACAACATCGCAAAGAAGTGTTGGAGCAGAAGACAACACGGTGAGCTGAGATTTGGATATGGTATTTAGATACCTTACTTTAATCATATACGTTTTCTGCTCCTGCTCGCGTCGTCTTTTAGTGGGTGTATAAACGTATTTCTATTTTCGTATTGCAGTCACTCATGCCCCCAATTCTTCATTCTGCCTTAGTATTTCAACTGTATCGGATACTGCAGGCAACCTTTTATTATTCTGGCAAGTTTCAGAATGTCAGCTTGTTTCTTCATGGTTTTCTCCCAACTCCCGCAAAATGTAATTTTCACTACCGTCAAAATGTAATCACATAGTAAATCCACTACCGTCAAAATGTTAACATCGCGCAATAGTACTAAAACCTGGCCGGCTATTCCTCTTCAGACTTTTCTACGTGTGTTCAGGATAGTAAAAGGGCGATAAGCTAACCTTTGATCTGAAAAAATGGCGAATTGGAGTACAAGTCTCGGTAGTAGCTGCTTTTAGAAGAGTCATCCATCAGAAAATATGGTGCGTTGACCATTCTCCGCAGGGAAATCTCGTTGTTAGTTTCTGTTAGTAGACACCGAAAATTGACTCTCTTTTCTCCAGTGTTACGGTGGCGCGACGTGAAAGCCGGCCGTTCCACGGCTCTATAAATTTCGGGGTGCACTTCCATTTTAGAAGAAAGATCAGGGCGGATCATCGTTTATATGTTCTTTTAGCGCAAAAGCTGTAACTAAAGAGTTAATGACGGTATAACACCGCCTCTGGCATGCAAATATTTCCTGTTTCGCGGCTTCAGGCGTTTCAAACGTTTCGTGATATGTGATTAAAATAGAGGGGAGCGCTTGCTTGAAGATTCTATGGAATGCTAGGTCCATTGGGTAAGAACTAGAAATATTCTGCATAATTGCTTACATTGCAGTTACTTACTCTCGCGATGTAGTTCACACAGACATGACTCTATTTCTGCCACTAAGAAACTGCTCAAACATTATTCTGATTGCTTCGTACATTCAAAGTGAGAGGTTATGTTGCCCCAGCACACGTCACCGTTGAACTTACTTAGTATTCATTGATTTTATCAGTGAATTTATCTTTTGCACAAGTATTCACGTCCGCGCAACAAATAAAGGCGCCTCTCTTATTAAATTCCACGACGTGAAGGAATGCCATCTGGAAAATGGTGAACAATTGATTTACACCTTGCCAGTTGATGACGCCTTACGTTGGATAGTTCTCATTCATACAAGGTCAGGATGCCTGCGTATGACTAGCTCAGTTTTGAGGCTTAATTTCGGGCACAATATTCGCCTGTTCATACCTACCCGTAGAACAGCCGAGAACACATAGTGCGAATATATGTGTACTTCAGAATCCTTATTTAATCATACCATCCTGAAAATATTATCGAAGCGCGGTACCTAAATGAGGTGGAAATTTATTGGATCATGAGATTTCCAAGTACTTGATACGATAATATATACTGAACTCGAGTGCTATCAAAATATTTATGTCACGTTCTTACCATTCGAAGAGAGTTTGAGCCGTATACACATCCAAGCATTTTTGAAAAAGTCTCTGATCGGATCGTCATCGGAGGTAACTGACACGGAATCTTCCGTGATATCAGCATGGGCAACTTTGGAACCCAGTTTTCTATCTTTCATAAACAATACAAAAAAAATAAGGGGAACTGTAAAGCATAGTCCCACTGCCATAATTATCCTCTGGATATACTTATAAGATTCAACCAAACTCGTCCTTTCTGCACAACCCCACCCATATTGAGCGATGAAATCATATGGCTGTCTGTACGCGAACATTGCCAGATCGGGATCCTCCATCCCCTTAAAAATTTCTTTATACATGGCTTGCGTCCATATAGCGCCAGAAACAGAAGCTCCCACCGCAGTGCCCATTTTTGCAACAGTGTAATACAGTGCTGTCATCACGGCCATACGCTCATGAGAAGTCATTGCCTGTATACTCACGATCAAAGGATAAGTAAATAGAGTACTGCCAATGCCCATGACTACGGATGCTCCAATAACACCAGAATGGGACTCGGTGCCGCCCCTATACCTGTAAAATAGACCCATTGCGAGCGTCCAAAGACAAGACCCACCTAAAACGTAAGCCTTTAATCTAGCTGATTTAGCAACCAATAGTGAAAAGAAAGGGGAAAAGGCAACTGCGCAAAAAGTTGGTAGCCACACAATTCGACTTGCAGATTTAGTGCTTTCGTTCATAGACACAAGAAGAACAGGGTACATATAATCAGATGCAACGTAATAAACAAAATCATTCAGGAAAGCTGCACACAATGGAGCCCAGACACCCCTATGTTTTAGCTCACTCATAGGAAGGAGAGGGTTCGTGGCATGTTTTGATTCCCAATAAATAAAGAGGGGGATCAACACTCCTCCCAGTACTAAAGTTCCAATAATGCGGGAATCTTGCCACCTTGTTGAGCTTCCTCCAGCCAACGTTAAAGGGACAAAAATGCAACCTAGGCATACAGTACAAATCAATATACCAATTGTATCCAGTTGCCAAAATAAACTCTTTAGTATTTTATTCCACGCTTTTTTTTCCGATCTTCTCTTTTTCTGTAATTTCATAAATGCAGATGTCTTGCCAGCCCGATGCCTCATAAACGCCAAGAGGCCAATGAACGGCAGAGCGGAAAGTGGGAAGATGAACGCCCACATCCCTATGTCCCACGACCATTTTTGAACTGGATTAGCGGCAGCCACAATATTCCCAGAAATCCAAGTAATGATAATAAATGGCCATGTGGGTACAAATTGATATAGAAGTCTCCATTTAAGGGAAGAGAAATCAGACAAAATCAAAAGTTGGATCAGAAAAACCCCAACAAAACCAGTATTATAAAAAGTTGCACCCACCGCATAAACTTTGACCTCACGAGCTTGACATTGAATAATGGTCCCTACAACGTACAGTAATGTACTTGCTACAAAGAGTTGAAGGCGACCAAAGTAGTCTGAAAGTCTCGCGAAAATAATTTGCGCCGAAACGCTAACAACAGCATTGATAACTTGGATTGTTGAGAGTAGCGAATGTTCTGAGTAAGAATTAGTCGCGTAACTGGTATATATAGAGCGGACAACACTATCCAAATTATATCCAAAACCACAAATGAAAACAGAAAATAGCAGTAGTAACTGATAAAGTAGAGAATTGAATTGAGCTTGTATAATTTCCATTTCAGCAATTTTTGTAAAGTACAAACTTCTCAAAGTGCTAGGATGCATTTCATCTTCATAGCTAACAACTGCCACATTCAGTTCCACAGCTTGAGCAGCTTTTTCCTCATTGGCCATTATTCTTACTAAGAATTGTAAGTTTTTGAGAAAATATCTGGGACATTCTATGTTACTTTAAGTTTCTTGAGTTTCTTGTGTTCATTTTTATTCTCCATTATAAAGGTGTATTTCTACACTAAATTTTTATAAAGTTCAGAATACTGTGTCGTTACTGAACTTGGAATGGCTAACTGAGGTGGGGGTGGTGATGTTACCAATGAACAGTTTCTTTATTACGGAAGGGCATATTGTTTTATTTCCGGTGCCGGAGGGTTTCGAATTTCGGGTGCAGTTGATTAAAAGGTTCGCGAAAAACCCTTTTTTGCTCAAATAGGGTCGAGAAAGGCAATTCTATTATTATCTGCAAAAAAAAAGGCACTGTATCCGGTAGATCCGTCGTTTAAATTTTCCAGACAATTATTCCCAACTGTTGCAAACTCAAGTTGCAAAAAGAGTGTTTAAAAGGATCGAAGATTCCTGAGACACACAATGAGCCGCCAGCAACTCAGCACAATATTTGATTTAATGAATACACTCAGTGTGCACTATCTTTTGCAGCAAAGTGCTCTTGTTTTTCTATGGCGGTGGAGCCTCTATTTGTTCATATAAGTATGTTTTAGCGATACATTGAGCGAGCGGCTTCCTAAAATGATATCTTCTTTTCGTCGGAGAATTCGATCCAGAATGTGGGTGCGTTCAATTTTGCAAGGCGTGATTCGTTGGATGTTAAGTATAGTGAGCTATTATAAAAGATGCAACATCGGAAAGTCTACTTCGTATTTCAAAACAACTTTTTCTGAATTGGTCAACAAATAGTGATGATGCTATCATGTAAGCTTGAGCAGTTGAAAGATATTTCACGAAGCGGTAAGGAGTTTTGGACCGATTTCTTCTTCCCCTTCATTATATTGACGACTTGTGTGGCATATCTGGTTCGAATTTTGATTAGAGCGCACAGTTTTAGAATTCAGACTGAATGGAATGCAGCACAGGATGAAGGTATTTATTTTTCCACAGGGCGAGCTTTCTCTCCAGTAAGTGATTCATCCTCATCAAAACGAATCATGCAAGAATCTGAGCTATTCTGTGAAGAGAAGACGACTGCTGATAAAGCAAGAAGTATCTTGGAAGCTTTACTTGTTGCAGCTCAGTTAGTGATCCATATCGTTCGAGTTTTTGAGGTTGGTACCCAAGTCCTCAGTTTTAGTTACTTGGGGGCCTTCATTAATTGGACTCTTTGGTTGTTTATACTTATCGTGCTTGTCACCCGTTTGAGTGTATACAATCAATCTATGAGATGGCTCTCGCCTTACCTGTGCAATTTATGGAGCATATGCGTTGTTTGTTACGCCATTTTATTTTCAATTTCAACTTTAATTTTCGGATCTGTTTTCATTGGTCATTTTGATGACAAAACGAGGATCCTCTATGTAAAGTCGCAGTTCTTCATAAACATGTTCCTATTTCTTCTAACTTTCACGGGCAAGATAGAAGGAAGAACGTGTGCTTCAAAATATGCAGCTCAGAGACCCAGCTTATTCGGCCTTCTCACCTTTTCTTGGATCGACAAAATGATTTGGAAGGCTCGCAAACAAATTTTAAGCAAATTTGATATCTGGGATCTCGATGAACGTGATTTGTCTCCAAACGTAATCAGGAGTTTTAGGCAATCGAGAAAACATGATTCAGGATTAATTAGGAATTTGTTAAGTTACTTCCGCCTCCAAATATTCATCCAGTTATTCCTATCTTTAATAACCAGTGTTATGAATTTTGTTCCCACCTTATTCATGCGTAAAATTTTGGACTATATTTTGGCTAAGGATCCACAATCATCAAATTTAATGTGGGCATATGCATATTTGATGTTGTCAAGCCGAATGGTTTCAGCCGTCTGCCACAATCAAGCACAATTTTTAGGTGAAAAAGCTACCATGCGGCTAAGATCTATCTTAATTTCGGAAATTTACACAAAAACTCTCAGAAGGAAAGTTCAAGGGTGCGTTCTCTGCCCAAATGATATTGAAAATCGGCACACATTTAAACATTCTGAAGTAAAAACAAATAAACATGAAAGTTCAGTAATTAATATCATGTCTGTAGATGCATTCAAAGTGTCCGAGGTTTGCTCTACTGTTCATAGCGCAATGGAAGCTTTTTTCATGATATTGATTGCTTTTTGCCTTTTACATTATCTTTTTGGTTGGCCAGCTATAATTGGTTTCCTAATTTTAGTATCTTTTCTTCCGTTAAATTTCAAGCTTTCGGAAAGGTTTGGAAAATTTCAAATGAGTGCTATGTCATTGAGCGATAAACGTACTTCAAAGGTTAATGAAGCTCTTCAGGCAATGAAAACTATAAAAGTATTTTTTTTGGAGGATTTCTTCATGGAGAAAATAGGAATAGTACGAAATGGTGAAATTTCATTGTTAAAGAAGAAAGCTCTTCTTATGACTTGTTCCCATTTTGTCTGGTTCATCAATCCAACAATTGTATCGTCAATAACATTTTCGCTGTTTATTTATTTTCGGCATCAGCATCTCACAGCCCCTCTTGCATTCACAGCATTCTCACTGTTTGCGATTTTGAAAACTCCCATGAGCCAAATCGCAACATCATTTTCTGGAATAGCGCAGTCGCAAGTTCATCTTGACCGAATAGAAAGATATTTTAGGGAGCCTGAAACTTCGAAGTATAAGTGTTTGTCGTTGGATAATAACAGAATGGGTTTTGTTGATGCAACTTTGGCTTGGAGTCAAGATCCAAATGGTTTCAAATTGAGAAACCTTTCGGTAGACTTTAAGCTTCACCAGATAAACGTCGTGCTTGGCCCTACCGGCTCTGGTAAAAGCTCTCTACTTTTTGGACTTCTTGGTGAGCTTGAGCTTTGTAAAGGCAAAATATATGTGCCTTGTATTGGTCCCCGAGAGAATTTACCGGTAGATTCAAATACTTTGAGCAACTCGATATCCTATTGTCCGCAAACACCATGGCTTTTGAACCGCACTGTAAAAGACAACATTGTATTCGGACAAGAGTTCAATAAAGGTAGGTATGAAGCAGTTGTGGAATG
Organism: Zygotorulaspora chibaensis; assembly: GCA_030565665.1. NCBI lineage: Eukaryota > Fungi > Ascomycota > Saccharomycetes > Saccharomycetales > Saccharomycetaceae > Zygotorulaspora > Zygotorulaspora chibaensis. The sequence continues at coordinate 46,674 of JAJMCM010000031.1, read as the reverse complement.
CTGTTGTTTGAAATCAGACTTTCAAGCTTTAATTGATGGTGACGAAACGACCGTAGGCGACAGAGGAATAACATTATCTGGTGGTCAACAACAAAGAATTTCTTTAGCCAGAGCAGTATATTCAAACTCAATTCACGTAATTTTTGATGATTGCCTAAGTGCTGTGGACCCCGAAACTGCTCTTCATATTTATGAAAAATGCATTTGTGGGAGCTTAATGCAGGGAAGGACGCGTATTATCGCAACTCATAATACCGCACTAATGGTAAAGCGAGCTAATTGGATCGTTCACTTAGAAAAGGGGGTTGTTATTGCCCAGGGAACTAGGGAAGAACTGGATTTCAAAGACCTCGCATCTTTTGAAAGGACTGAAATATCTATCGGGTTAAAAAGTATGGTTAAACCAGGATTGAAACCAGAAATAAATAGACGCAAGATTCTTACTGCAGAGTGTGATACATCGGACTCTCGTCTGGACACTGAGGCTGACACTTTCATTGATAGTGCAGATAAAATCGCGCACCAGGAAAATAAGTCAGATGGCAACGTTGACTTTGCGGTTTATGCATGGTACGCTCAATATTTAGGGGGTTGGAGTAAGATATCTTTATTCACAGTTTTAACGCTCTTAATTCATGCGATTATTTTCGGGCAGGGTTTTTGGGTACGTTATTGGCTCAATCCATCAGAACGTGAAAAAGAAAGCAGCGTTCTCTCCTACAATGAGAGTAGAAATACTCACTCCGACTTCTATTTTGTTTCATTTTACTTCATTATTGGCTTCGTTTATGCTATTTTTCAAAGTGTCAAAATGCAAGTTGCTTTTATGGTAGGCATACTTGCAGCTAAGAAAATATTCTCTGCTCTTTTATCTAGTGTATTCCATGCTAGGCTTCGCTTTCACGACATAACTCCTGTCGGAAGAATAATTAATAGATTTAACAAGGATATGGACGTAATTGATCAACAGATAATTCAGTTTTTTGAAGGTTTCTTTTATTGTCTCGCAGCTTCATTTTTGACATTGCTTTTAATTTGTATAGTGACGCCCCAGTTCCTATTTTTCGCAATTCCTACATGTTTCCTTTATCTTCTCGTTGCGCATCTATATATACGGGCGTCTTGTGAATTAAAAAGGATTGATTCAATATGTGTTTCTCCTGTTCATCAATCATTTTCTGAAACACTACGCGGCATAGATTCTATCCGGGCTTTTGGAGACGAGCGAAGATTTATTTCAGAGAACCTGAGTATAATTAATCATAGCAATGCTCCTTTCCTTTACCTATGTTTAACTAATGAGTGGGCAGCATTTAGAATCGACATTCTAGGAGCATTCATAATGTTTGGCGCCACTGCCCTCGTCTTGGCCAATATGTCTTCCATCGATTCTGGTTTAGCAGGTATTCTACTGACCAATGCGCTTGCGTTCACAGAAGGTGCGCAATGGCTCGTGAAGCTTTATTCTAATATCGAGCTTTCCATGAGCTCGGTAGAAAGAGTCAAAGAATATATTGAAATTGAGCCAGAAAGTTACAATAATGAAAAATTGGTAACAAATATTGATTGGCCTACTCAAGGTATGATAGAAGTTACCAATTTATCCCTTCGTTACTCTCCAGTACTTCCCAGAGTTTTGGAATCCATTTCTTTCTCCGTAGAACCCAATACGAAGGTTGGAATAGTTGGTAGAACTGGTGCAGGAAAGTCTTCCCTAATCACTGCCTTCTATCGATTCGTGGAGGCAGAAAGTGGAAGCATTCATATTGATGGAATTGATATTTCTAAGGTTCCTCTTAAGTCTCTGCGGGATTCTCTTACTTCTATTCCCCAAAATCCTACATTATTTCGTGGAACTATTAGATCTAATTTGGATCCACATGATGAATTCAGCGACCAAAAAATACTTGAAAGCTTGTTGAAGGTCAACCTACTCAGCGAAAAAGAATTTGATATGTTAATTAATAACAGAGATGTAAATTTTTGCAATTATTCAGACCCAACTAATTTTAATATTTTTAGCTGTTTAGGTAACGAAGTTCAGGAAAATGGCTCCAATTTCTCCCAGGGCCAGAGGCAGCTTTTATGCTTAGCGCGTTCCCTACTACGCTCCCGAAAAATAATGTTGATTGATGAGGCTACTGCTTCCATAGATTATGATTGTGATGCGAAAATTCAAAAGACTATACGCGAGAATTTGTCAGGTACTACCGTTCTTACTATAGCGCATAGACTAACTTCTGTGATTGATTATGACAAAATAATCCTAATGGATGATGGCCAAATAAAGGAATATAAAGAGCCGTACTTACTGCTGCTCGACAGAAATAGTATGTTTTACCAACTTTGCGAAAAGAGCGGTGAATTAGACACCCTCTTCACGCTCGCAAAAGAATCTTTCGAGTCTCGAAAATTGTAGTTCAGCATGTGAAGTTTTATTTCTTACATATATCTAATCTAGCCTGTAAACAAAAAATCTGAACTAAGAAAGCTACTGTTTGGCAGAATTCTCACCAGAGAGTACTTCGACATCAATATCACACTGCGTTTCTGCTTCTAATGGTACCTTCTTGTTACTCGTGAATAGCCCAAATATAAATGCAATGGAAGAAAATCCCAAATCCATCCAGAACACGTTTTTAACAGAGGAATTCAAAATATTCGCAATCGGAGAATGGGATCCATCGAAGTTTTTCATGCGGTTCGATATGATATCATCAATTGGCATATTGGTATAATCAGTGAGACCATCGCGTATAATCATATTGTGAGCCGTTGTTCCAAAGACCATAGTAGAAAGAATTCCTCCAAAAGTAGCTCCTAAAGATTTCATGTAACTATTAAAAGCAGTAACCTCTACGAATTGGGATTGAAATGAGGCTGTTGTTGGATCAATTTCGAGCTGTGTGCCCATCAAAGCCGCTTGAAGAGAGCAACCAAGTGCAACACCTGGAAGGATTAGAACGCCTATTTGAGTACTAGAGTTGGCATTTTTGTCTAATAGTGTTATAATTCCTGAACCAATCACTCCCATAGATGTACCAAATATTAGGATAAATTTTATATGTCCGGTTTTTTTGGTGATACCCCCGCTTGCAATGGCCGCAATCACACTTGAAACAACAATAGGAATCAGATGCAGCCCAGATTTCCAGGCTGTCGAACCAAAAATAAGTTGGAAAAATTGCACCGAATATATCATCTGACCATTATATGCAACAAGGAGTAAAAACGTGGCAATATTGGCCGTGTAAATTCCTCGTTTGGATAAAACTTCCCACGAGAGAAGAGGTCTGTAGATCTTCTTTTCAGGGTCTGGATTTATCCTATCAAAGATTATAAACTCATAAAATAATGAGAATACAGTCAACAGAATTCCAATAATAATAAAACATATTACCAACCCAGAACTCCAGCTATAAGCATTACCACCAAAACTTAAACCTAAAAGGATTAAAACCAATCCTGAGCAACTAGTTATGAGGCCTCCAATATCAAATTTAAACCAAATCTTTTCAACAAGAGCGGAAATTTCATTAAATTTTGGAATCCGCGCAGAGTGAACCGACTTTAGACTCCTAACTAGGCTTTTTTGAATTTCTTGGAAAATGTTCAGGTGGCTTGGATACGTTAGTAAGAACACTGAAATTGCGAGACCTCCAATTGGCATATTAATCCAAAAACACCATCTCCATGTCACATGTGTGGTAAATGCTCCGCCAATGATAGGTCCAACAATAGAGGCTATTGCAAACGCCGACATCATGACCGAAACAACCATAGCTCGCGATCTTTCTGAAACCATAGTGCAACCTATTACTATCGAAAGAGTTTGAATCCCACTTCCGCCGATGCCGGCAATTACCCTTCCGCCTATCAGAGTATTCATGGAATGCGAAAGAGCAGATACGAGGGAACCGATTTCGAAAATGATTATCGAGGTGACAAGACTAGTCCTGAAGCCAAAAACATTTCCTACGCGGCCCCATAGTAGACTGAGCAATGAATTTGGAAGACTATATCCCGTGACCAACCACCCTGTCTTCGAGTAATCTCCAAATTCTTTCGCCACCTGATCAATAATGGTGCTGACAACTAAAACGTCCAATGCCACAAGGAACATGACTAATGTTAGAGACCCCAAGCAAGCGTATAAAAAACCCTTTGAAATAACTAATTCCTCCACTTTCTTGGAAGGTTCCATTTTTTCAAGTTTCGAGTCTTCGTCGATTTCTGACGTCCTGGCGGTACCAATAACTTTCGCAGACATGTCAATTTGTCTACAGTTATCGATGCAAAGTAATCCCTCTACTCCGATACCGTAAAGAGATGAAACCATTTCAATAAGCTAGTTATATATATACATCTTATTCTTCCTATTCGGGAATAAGGGTTTGAAAAACAAAATCAGGGTGCGGTTGTCATGGCGGTAAGGATATTAAAAACAGACCTTATGAAAAGAGGAAATGTGCCGAAGGATGTGTGTGAACGACCAAACACTGTTAAAATTTTCTTTTTCTTTTTCGAATCGAAAGAGGGGCGAAACGAGATTCTAGGCCGATCTTCGAGGAGGAGAAAAAGGAAGAAAATAAAAGTCCGCTCTATTATTAACAAACGAATTCCATTATTTTTCTTGGTAGTGATTTTTTAGTCACTAGGTATTTTTACTAGCTTTCAGAGATTTGGCTTCCACGGAATATCCCAAAACTTCCATCTTCAAACTTTTAATTAGTTATCTACTATTAATTGTTTTCCCTGATTACTTGCTGTAAGTGCTGTAGAGATTTGATATTGAGTCTGGCACAATTATATTTAAGCGCCGCTTTTTTGGCGTCAGTCTAGGGTTTATGGCTGGGGCCACGAAATTGGGTCTTTTCTTGAATATCTTATTTGAGCAGAGTAACCTGAGCGAATCTTCAAGCGGGTACACAATTTAAAAATTTTTCAACTTTTACCTTCATTATATACATTATATACATTCAACCAGAAGAAACCAAGCTTCTTCTGACCACATGAGAAACACACTTCGTGTAATTGACTTTCACCTGACTGTCCTGTATACCGCCGCATTATCCTTGTTTAACGTTCTTGAAACATTTTTTTTTCTAGTGACTGGAGAGAATATGACATTTCTATCAGCTTCACTGGTCTAAAAGCAGGAAGTCGCAAACTTTTTTTTCGAATATTAGTTTGTTTTACGCCACCAAATTGTTTTCACTCTCTCTGCCGCGCACACTTTCGCACAATAGACTGATCAATGCGTTCTAACCTCATCTTATTAAGGATAAAGTTTTCGCTTGCACTGAAAAAGACTACTGGCTGGACGTCTTACCTTTTTTCTTTGTCGCCGCTACTCATCTCGCAATCAGTTTCCCGCCTTTGAATGTGTTTTTCCTGCCCACATTGCCCAACGGTAAGGGTAAATAAAAAATAATTAGTTCGTATAGTGAAAAAAAAATGCATAACCCTAAAAGTAAAAATTAAGCGAAGTTCTTAATAGAAAAGCTTTATACAGTACAGCTTCAAACTTTGCTTTCATTCGACGTTAGGGATTTTTTTACTTAAATTCGCCTTTAAGGATAGATCTTAGGCTATGCACCTTCACTGCGTGATGCCTCTATTTTAATATGCTCACAGTACAATGCTGTAAAAATCAATTGCTCGAAATAAGAAAGTGCAACCTTTTTAGCAGGTAATCTAGTTCACAGTTCACTTGAACTCTTGAAATTCTTTTTTTTCGGAATAAGCGTGTCACTTAACCATCATTTACAAACATGTTCATGCAGGTAAGCCTTTCGAAACATTGTGATAGATTACTTTGATGAAGCCAAGAATTTACAAATTATGTGTCAATGTCTATCTCCGGAATACAAGCAAGTAAAATTAATTTCGGTCCTCCCCGAAATACCTTGTCATGCTTATTTTGCTAAAAGAAACATGGAAAACAGACAGTCATGATTGACCATGGTAGCAGATATACATCTATTTATTATTGCTCATTTTTATAAAGAACTCACGATTCAAGTCTTCACTGGGATACTTGGGGTAGCCGCTCAAATATTTTTGCTTGCTTTTAGACTACTTAGGGAGACTACAGTTGTTTTTGGTTACATCAGATCCACAAGCTGCTAATCATGGGTATGCGAGGGTAGGGCCAATTTTTGCTCTGCGAATAAAGGGATTCGACACAATGACATTAATTGCAATTTGTGACTTATCAAGCCTCAGATGGAGAGGGCTTTCCCGAATGCCCTAGTTTTGGGCTCGTCATTACTTGGGATCTTTGCCGATACCTAACTCGATTCTGAAATGATCTTTAAATATGGGAATGTTAGCATTTATCAAACGATAATCATTTCCACTATTGATAGATTTGGCTTCTTTGATTAAGTAGAAAAGCCCGCATATTTGGATAAGAAGTCTCATGAATAATGAAAAAAGATTTAGTTATTATGATATAGATGAATTATGGCAACACGATGGATTTCGATCTGACGTTTTTTCTGCATCCCTAGGCCATATTCTTGTCCTATTGGCTCTGTCGTGCCGAATCGTTGATAAAAAACGGTATGACCGCGTAATTTTTATGCTCGTCAATGGAAGGACTTTGATTACGGTTTTTTTTTAGTGGGGCATTTATGCCAAAATCTCAGCCCTTCCTTTCATTACAGCAGAGCGAAGAGGTATATTCGCGCCACAGTGGTCCTTTTCTTGCTCCTTTATCATATGTACGTTGATCTCTGTGATTTTGTAACAGAATTTTTTTTGTTGAAGTTTAACTCAGATTTAGTTAATAAGATCATATCGCATGCATTCTGCACAGGCACTGTAAGGTCGCCATTTGATGCTGCATTTCCAATAGTGAAAGTGAGTTGAATCAACCAATGCAGAAGTTTGTGCACATTTTTATGTATAGTAATCATTGGCCATATAACGAAAATACAGAGCTGGTGAAGAGTCACGGACAGAATTTGTTGTCGCTTCTCTTTATTTTGGCGTTTGGAATATCTCCGCTGATTTTTTTTTTTAATGTCTCTGTCCAAACTTTAAGGCCGCGCAGTAAGAGTCAAGGCATTATGTATGATACTTTCGAAATCAGAGCAGCTATAGTAGCAAACGTTGTAGGGACGAAAGTATGGTAGAATCAAGCTGCAAAGATTTTTTACCAATATAGCGCATTCAAACGGCACTAGTAGAGACGTATAAGTAGATGGTCTATATACTGTCATATTCACTGTCCCTTTTGCACTTTATATGGTGGGGTTGTTAAAGTTTATGCCGCGCTTGACTGTTGAAGTACAGCCGCAGATTCCATAAAGTATCTCTAATGCGACTTTGGTGTGTTAACTGGTCAGACGACTTTACAAGCATGAATGAGCTCGTTCGAGGACAATATTATAGAGTGCCATATTTTTGTTTTCAGCCGTTCCTTAAAAAAGTAAGGGAGGGTGAGACTCGCTGAATAAAAGTATAATAAGGCAAAGAATATCATAAAAAGTGATTGAATCACCTTCTAGCTGATTGTAGATGCAGATGTCTCAGTGAAGGTTGCATATAAACTCGCCACTAGCCGTATCTTGGCCTTCCTATATACACCAACATAGCAGTGTCCTTCCAGAAATAAAGAAACCGAACTTTGGACAACCAGACTTCTATCTAAATACTTTAAACTTATCCTTGTTGCTCCAATAACTCAGATACAGACTCTATACGCTGATGTTGTTAAGGTTGGTTGTTTGGTTTCATCAATTCTACGAACCCATACATCACAATTCATAAAATGAGAATTTCTTGAAGGCTCAAGGGCAATCGCGAAGTGTTAAATCGGTTCAGTTAATTAAAGAACGGGCTCTGTAGCTTCTAAAGCTCAAAAAGCTCCTCAGCTGCCTGTAGAATCACATATCTATATGACAGCCTGCTGATCATTCTGGTCACGTGTATCGGTACGACGAGAAGTATTCGCGCATCGCGTCATTGGCCGCGCCAGCCGTGAAGAGCCACGCTCGGAAGGTCACGCTGGATAGCGAGAGTTTCAGAGAGAATTTCGGTTGTATGATAAGCGCAAAGGAGAACCGCCATATCTTACGAACATAGAAGCAAGAAGTAAAATTGAGCAAATTGTTATTAATGTGGGAACCTGAACCTACAGTTTGTCAACCCAATGAGTTCTAAAGTCAAGCGCCCTCGAGAGATCAAATCATGTCAAAAATGCTTTCAAGGTAAGCGTAAGTGTGATAAGGCCAAGCCTTCCTGCGGTAGATGCAAAAAATTGGATGTTGCTTGTTTTTACACTCCTTCGACGCTGCATTCGGCATTCATTGCAAGGTCAAGCTCTTCTTCTACTGCGAATGTAGACTCGTATTTGGAGTTAGAGCCCACTGACGACCCGGATCATTCCATGAAAAGATTTAAGCTTATTCTCGATCCATCAGGTGTCCAATCTATCTATTTCCCTGTCGCGCTCTTCCCTTTCAATGACATTGCTTCGTCGCGCCGTATAGCTCTGAGTCGTACTCCGGACATCAATGATAAGAAGGTGATATTCAATTTCGCTACATGGACTTCCCAAATGCTAAACGTAGAGCACATTAAGGCCAAGATACCGCGTAAATCAACTTGCGATCTGCTTGTGTCTCATTTTTTCAGCTCCATTTTCCCGCTGATACCGATCCTGGATAGAGAATCTTTCCTGGTAGATTATAATAGCTTTTGGGCAGACCTTCTCCAATATTGTGATCTCAACGGATTAGTTCTAATCCACGCAGTAATATTCTGCGCCTCTTGTTCCTTACAAATAAATGATCACTTTACTGGGTTTGATTCAGGTATAGATTATGAATTGATTATGCTCGATTCCTTTAACTGCATTGAAAATATAAATCATCTGCTTAATATCCATACCACTCCGTCCATACCGTCTTTATCCGCTTTAACACTCATATATTACATTTCTTCTATGAATTGCTATGGGCTTGCTGCTAGGGTTTCGCTTTTGTTAAGGTATAGCCACATTGCTGGCCTCCATAAAAAAATATCGAGAACTTCAGGAACGACTTTAAAAGATTTACTATACGAATACATTGTGTTACTTGATTCTCTTGTATCGTATTACTATGGACTATCCCCCCAAGTATCAGAGTATCAGGATTGTTATGTGGAAAGCGACCACTCTACGCCGATAGCATATTCGTTGATCAAGTTCAAATGTGGGAAATTATGGTCTCAGATCATACGAGAGCTCGACAAGCCCCATTTGCTACACAAAGATCATCTGGCTAGATTGCAGACCTCTTTCACCACAACTCAACGTGAAGTTAATTTTTTAAACGAAACAATTCTTCTTAACAATGGAGGTAAATTCTTCAACTTATGGCTAGCGACGGAAGGTCGTCTGTGCCTGAGAAGAGCAGCCCTTTTATTGAGCTTTTCAATTAGATACACTAAGTCCGATTGTGCCTACGAAATAAATAACCATGAATTGATTATAGAGTCGCTATTGTTGATCAACGAATCGTTTATGAAGGTTTATTTGGCGTTGGAAAATCATATTGACTGTCTTTGGTTTGTACGAACTTCCTATCCGTTTGAATCGTTATACATCGTACTTACAAATTTGAGGGAAAACCCAAATGATTCAGTCAACTTTGCCGAAATGGATCCCGCTAATCAGTACACCCGATGTCCTACGATAGACTATACCACGGGAGATTTGAGAAAGTCTTTACTTCCCCCAACTTTTGATGTTTTGAATAAAATTCAGATTGTTTGGCCGTTATCTTTCCGTGAGGCATTCCAGCGCATTCTCCAATCCTATCAGAAGCACAACTGAAGTTGATATACATGATGAATTGGCGATACCTGTGTTTTCCCTGATTAGGCTACACGGACTATGATCAAGATTTCTGAGTTTTTTCAACTTTGAAACTACTGCAGTGCATCTTCCCATTATTTTTTGTCGCTTTTAACATAGAACGGCAGAAATTAAAACTCTTGAGAATGATAGATTAATTTCTTATTTAATCAAGCATACTAGCCGAGGAAAAGAAATGGAAACAAACACGTTTATGAGTTCAGGACGTCGACTCATTTAAAAATAGACCATGTGAATCACTCTAGAACTATCAAATTCAAGGCAGACTGAGACATAGACCCTATGTCCAGGAACCAAAACCTCATAGAATATCCAATTCCATAAGTCATTCGAAATGAAGAGTTATATCCACACCATGAACATGACGGTTTACAATTAGTATAACTTGATTATTTCTTAGGGCTGCGCAATATTACTTGCATATGAAGGAGTAAGTCATTTGTAATTTATCTACTGCTGCGTTGCGTACTAAATAACCTGCAGTTTGATATTTTCCTCATTACAGAGCGACCTAGTTAGCTCTGTTGTTTTCAGTTGCTGTCCGTCGCGTGCTCTCTAATATTCCCTTGACTTTTCATTCAATCTGAACCAAAATAAAATTGTACAACATAATAATGGCATTACTGGTTAAAATACCAAAAAAATTATAAAATAAAAAGATCTATAGGAGTATTTGCATCAGAGTTGCGCATCGTAGGCAACATTGGCTACCTTCACACCCCAATCCCAGTCGGGATCTTCTATATAAACAATGGAACCATCTTCTTTATACCATCTAATTTTCCGCACATTCGAATTATCCCAGTCATCCAAGTGTTCTTCAAAATTCAAAAAGGACATGTATGGTTGAAGCCATTTGTTTGTGCTATCACGCTCCTCATCTGTGAAGCCGTCCCTAAGTGGATAAAACCATATTGGTAAATCGCAACCGTGCGGGACTTTAAGTTTTGGGTCCAAAAAACCATCAAAATATTTCGTCCTAAAGCTTACTCTATACCTAAAGAAATTTTTAAATCCTTTGGAAGAGATCTTTTCCAAATAACCCCTCTCAGAAGCGTATACTTGGCCGTCAGCAACTATTCTCCCAAAAATATCCTTTATTTCTTCCTCAGTGCTCAAATTTTTACAACCATATAAATCCATTAAAGCAGACACCACTTTCTTTGGATAATAATTTTCAATTTGATCCTTCAATCCATTCAATGTTCTTGGAGTATTCAAGATTGAGTAAGTGAAGCCCTCATTGCTGACATCACCGCACATAATCCTGACGTTTTTTTTGATAAGCCTGGAAGCGTAGTTGCCCGACACTAAATCTTGAAGTATGGTGGGAGCAACAAAAATACCGTCAGTTACAGCTCTGAATGTGTGTAACCTTAATGTTGAAATGAAATCTTCAATAAAACCAGCGTCCAGGCCACGAAGTTCTGTTAGCTTTTCAGTTGACGTCGAAGCAGGAGATATGTTGAGCTTATCGCAAACCTCTTCGAATTGCTCTTGGGACTCCTCAATAGATTTGGGCTGGACGTAAAAACAGTTGGAAAAGTAAATGACTTGCCTGATGATTTGTACAGCTTCTGGATGATACAACTCGTAGGATAATTGAAAAAACGTAGAATACGCACCCGCACTTAAGCCACCAACAGTTATTTTCGAGGGATCGCCCCCAAAGTATTTGATGTTTTCAAAAGTCCATTCAATAGCCATACGCTGGTCCCAAAACCCAAAGTTGGAAGATTCTGGATCCTCTTCAAGAAGTTCTTTGCAAGATAGGAAACCAAAAATGTTCAAACGGTAACCTGGGCAAACAAGAATGAATTTCTTTTGAAACTCTTCATCATCAAATAATTCAGAGGCGTTAAAAATTTCATTGTTAGGGGTACCGTTTTGTAACCAACCGCCGTGAATGTAAAGCAGCACTGGCCAACCATCCTTTGGTTTGTACCTATTGGAAGCGGGAACCCATATATTTGAATACGTGATGTTTTCCTCACTGGGTGATTTTATGTACCCTAGTTTTGGCTCTTCGCTAACAGGTTGTGGACACTTCAAACCCATATTCTTGTAATCTCCAGTATAATCAAAGCTCTTTGGGATCGGACGAGGTTTTTTGAAACGATTTGAACCTGTACAAGGCAGAGCATACGGAACCTTGCAAAATCTATAAGAAGCGGCTCTTTGTGAGTTATTAATAGCGTAGCCAGTGATGGTACCCTGACCAGGAATTTTAATGTTGATAGGACAAGAGTCCTCCACAGAAATAGCTTGGCCCATGATTAAACCCATGCTTAAGGTTGACTGTTTCTAGCCCAAATGATTTTATCATTGAGAGTTGAACTTAAATATAATTTGAGTTTAATCATATATGACTGCATCTTTAATGCTTGCAGAGGTTTTAACGATCATGTCACGTAGACTGCGGCAGTAGTAGTTTTTGAACTCCCAGCCGCGTTGAACCGCATTGAACCGCATTGCGACTGAGACGATAAGGAAAAAAATGTATATGATTATTAGCCTCCCAACAATTCCGCATGTCAGACACGAGGAAAAAAAAATATGTTATTGCTGAATGAAAGGAGCAACTACTGTTCGTCACCTCGCACTTCTTGCCGCACGCATATATTTTTGTTATAATTTGGAATCTAAAGCATTCTATTTGCTGGCATTACAGACCGTTTTCAGTTTTTCGAGAACAGCAACTTAGAAGTTTAGGACTTTTTACATGGCATTGAATTCGAATCCACATGAATTTTATTGCTAGAAAAAATCATATATCATACAAAGTTCTCAAATGACTAGGCTCAATTCATTAGTATAAAGATATTTAGACAGAAAATTCAAAATACATGGTCCAAAGTATTCATTTGTTTTTTAAAAAAATACAATTCATGATAACTTGAGAAGCGAAACATCTTTCTTCCTTAAATACATAATAATAACACGTTGGGACTGTATCCCACCAAACGACAAACTTCACAAGATGTATCTGAAATATGGATTTTCAAAATCAGTCAAGTCTGCAAATTCAATGTTTTCAATCACAGGTTGCTTATTTTCCATCGCCACTTTGTCCCTCTGCATATTTTCCCTAGCATTCAATATATACAAAAGTGCGAGAATGACTAAGCATCCACCATAGCACACAACCATTGCTATCTTGGCACCTGTATAAGGACTTTCTTTAAAAGTTTGTGGTCCAACTAGATTTCCCACGGCGTAGCCGACTAGATTGATGGAGGAGACCGTCCATTTCTTCGTGTACCCTAAAGTGTTCGCCGAAACACTTGCTAAAGTACAGATGAAAGCAATTGGGGCAAGGTACATCAAACAAATGCCAGCTAGTCTGGCATGTCTGTCGTGATCGGCAAACGCAAGCATACATGTACCTACAAAAACAATGGACAGTGAAATGAATGACCAGACAAGTCTACTTTGTAAAAACTTGACCCTGCGAGCAAAACAAATATACGATAGAAGTCCAAATAGAGGCAATCCCACCCATTCAACGGCGGCTGGGCCCATGTTAACTAATAAGGTCTCTTTCGTTGAAAACCCAAAGTCTTCTTGAAACAAGAGTGACATGAAATTAGTCAATCCACCATTTGGAATATCAGCCGCGAAGGAATAAAGGAAATACAGCCAAGTTCTTGGATCAATTAAAGCTTCAATGATCTGCTTCTTTTTGATATGATGATTACCGAAACCCTGTTGGTTCCCTCTAATCCTTTGAACTAACAACAACTTTTCACGCTCGGTCAAGAACCAAGCTTTATCAGGGGAATCGGGCAAGTGGAAAGCCATCAAAATGCCCGTGAATATGGTAATGCAACCAGTAACAATAAATACGATCTTCCATGGTGCAATAGAATACGTGTCCTTCCTAATGAACAGGCCATAAGCAATTGCGCTGCCCCATATACCACCGAAACCATTAAAGCCAAACCAGATACAAATCCTTAAAAACTGCTCATCCTGCTTCCAATATTGTGCTGTGATGATTGTGAATGCAGGTGTGATAGCACTTTCTAAGAATCCCAATAAACATCTGAGAAAGATAAAAGAGGCATAGTTGACAGAAGGCGCTGAATGAAGAGCTAAAACCATACCCCATAAAATAACGATAACACTTAAAGTTTTCATTAGATATTTACTTTTTTGCATTAAGGGTGGCAAAACAAATAGACCTCCTAGGTAACCGAAGTAGAATGCGGAGCCCACCCAGGAGTATTGCGTACCGTGCATTTCTAAATCCGTTCTCAACCCCATTATAGCAGCATTACCATTTGTAGTCTTATCCATGAATTGAATAGCATATAGTAAGCACATCAGTGGAAACATATAAAGGTCAATTTTTCGAACTAACTTCTTATCTTCCTCTGGTGTTAACACAACGTCCTTTGCCCTCAGTGCTAATTTCATGGCATCATCAACATCACCAGTAATAGTAATCTCATGGCCACTTGGACTTAAAATTGAGGTAATTACATTTCTGTCACCAATCTTCTCCTCAGTAAAAGAAACAAGATGGTCCACCTCTGTTTGGATCATATCCTTATCCTCCCTCGAGGAGTTCGAAGGTGAACGTGTGATTCTATCGCTTTTCTCGTCCATGGTTGAGAATCAGGCTGAACTGGTGAGGTTTACTGTCAAAGTTGAAAGTTCACTAATATCAATGGCGGAATTCGAAGTAAAACATAACATTTTATATATAAATTCAGGACTCTTCATTCTCTGAGATTCAGAAGTATAAGGGAAGACATGAAAAAAGATAAAGCATGCCAGGCTGGCAATCAAAGTTCTAACAATCTGATTTGCCTGGACTTAATCAAAATAAAAAGCAGGGCCTGCATGATAGCATGTCGAGAACCAAGAATTTTGAAAGAGATATCTCAGTTATAATTTCAAGATTGACAACCTCAAATCTGTGGACACCGCGCCCTCATCCCCCCGCTCTGGGCCGCATCGCGATAGAAACTCATTACACGGGATGCCTTTTGACCCAGGTGTATTGTTTCTTTGGTAGATGTTTATGACCGTTTTACGACAGAAGAAGTAACTATTTCCGAAGTCACTGGTGGTAATCTTTCATCGATTAGATTAAATGAATATTAACCTCGAGATCTTATCTTGGGTGTTTATCGCTCTAGTAGAAAAGCTGCAGGGGATGCCGCTTCACCGCCCGAATATATTCTTAAATTACATCGACCTTGCCAAGGCCCCTTATATTATCCTATCAAATCAGTCGTCACGTGGCTCTCTGTTCAGTAGCATCTCCCGCGTCGGCTTATCATTCCACCGGGCGCCACATCCTACGTCACAACATCTAAATACTCATGACATTTAAAGTCGCACCGTTTAGAAATAGAAATAAAGCTGAACTGACGGGTAGACTTGTCTATATTGTGAGGCGCAAAAATTTATGTCGAGTTCCATCATTTCGCCGCCACCACTATGGGCTCGATGTAATATAGCCAATGCATCCAGCGTTTTTCAAAGAACTTGCAGGAGGTTTGCATACTTGCATGCTTACGTGATCTTCTCAGTCACAAACACTGCTACCCCTTCATATCCTGTACTGCGATCGCGCTGAATATACGAAATACCCTTGAACATTTGGCCCTGGAACCTTGGTACAAGAGCCAGACAGACCCGCAACAAGGTCATATTTACAAAACATCTGATCATCTTCCGTTATATTGACTCGGTGGAAACTACAACAATATCATCAATTCTTAATTTTTGGCCAATATTCAATGGAAATGGAGAGTCGGGCAATTTTCTGGGATATGTGAGACAACCGGCAATGTGTAGCTAGCGATTTTAATTTCAAATGAGAGGGGGGGAGGGGGGCATTTAGGAACAATTCGGTGCCTCTGATTAATGGCAAGGTTCAATCTTAAAACTACCTTCTTTGGTCACCTGGTGTACTATGAAGTGATTATTCATTATCATTTGCTAAGTTTCGGGTCAAAAAACGAAATGCTTGCAATCATGCATCCCATTGTCTCCCTTAGCATATAGAACCTGAAACAAGAAAAGTTTTCTAGCATGAGGACTGCGGCTCTCACCTTCTGCGACCATAGTTTCATGCTATAATAAATTCACAATAAAAAGTGGTCGAATGAATGCTATATAGATGGATATATGGTTGACGCAAGCTCAAACTTTGAAATCCTTGGGATTTTAGGCGTTTCGAAAGGTAAAGGATTCTAGAATGAGCCCTCGCCTCCGATTGAGAGTTCAGGACTTCGATACAGCAAAGAATTTATTACTTAAGTGCATTCCTGATGAATCAAGTTCCGGCCTTCGTATCCACAAGTGTGCCTCTGGTATCTCTGTAATTGCGTCCATCGCAAAAATTTGTAGCTAAAGCATTTGCGTGTCGGGACGGACTTTAAGCGCCACTCTCGCACACATTGCCAATCTTCTACCAGATATGCTATCGCAGATTTAAAGCGGGTGCTTTTGCCAGAATCTAAGTGGTTTTGAACCGGGGCAGATCATTTTGAAAACATCGTCAAATATGGAAAGAGAGAAAGGGTTCAAATCGAAAAATACGAAAGATATACAAATAAGATCTAGTGAATTATTCCGCCACTGTGAAATGATCTTTTCCCTGGACCAGATGCACTTAAAGACTTTTACGAGGGCTAATTCCAACGAGCTGGAGATGGACGAGGATCTGGTGGATTTGAGCACTTGTTTGACTTTCAATATATAGAAATTGTTGAAAAATTGACTGCAGCTGGTATTTAAATGGTTATCGTTACACCATTAGAAAAATAATTCATCTTTTTAATGGCTGGATGGCAGATCTGAAATGATCATCTAAATCAATGGATCAGTACAATGATAATGTCAAAGGCTTTGTGAATTGTGGGTTATCTTTTTGCTTATTGCCTCGCTGATATTGCCGCTGAAAACTTGGAATTTAGGGCACAAGAGACTATTAGTTGGTTGTTAGATTTTGACCCCCTTTTCTTCAATTTCTATAACCGTTGCCTTTATACTTTTTGTGAAAAAATATAGGCGCCTAACCAATGGTTGGCACCCGTTCATTTCTTATGCTTCTCTGCCTCGTTATCATTGCAGTTCTCCACGTGAAACTAACATTGCTCCTATTTGCAGCTTCCAAGATTCCGCAGTCCATGAGCTTGGTACATTATGTCCGTTGCAAAAAACATCTTGGTTCAGGCTACCCTACTGCTATATACATAGGGCCTGACGCCGAGGAACAGGAGGAGTTTGCGCTCATCGTGCTCGGCGAATACCCTCATATAGTAATGGCTTCAACGAAGTGACGCAGGCCCTAATTACGTGCTTAGACAGCTAATTGCGTTTCCTGGTTTTACTTTAATAAAGAGGGTTTGAACGAGGCAATGAAAACTCTTCGTTGTGCGGCTCTATCTTCCTACCTTGGTATTTATGCACAGGTATCCCTTATAACGTCTTTTTATCATTTCTGCTAATGCGGATAACTTACCACTAGAACACATCATCTGTGCAATTTTGACAATATGTATCCGCAATCTGCTAGCAATTTCCACACGGAACGAAAATTCAATGTCTCTGACCTTGCGATTGCAATTCTCTGAATTTCCGCACTCGGTTTTTGCAATAGAAGTCTAGATTTAACGGTTTCATATTTACCGTCTTATTGCCGTATCTTGCTCGTGTGCAGGCGATTAGTGCGATTCAGGACTTTTTTCGCTTTTATCGAGATCACTCTGTGTGTGGGGCAGCGTGCTGTATTGTTGGGCTTCCAGCTAATCTACCAAAGCTTGACTGGATTTTCTTCAAAGTGAGCAAAGATTGGACAAATAGTGACGTCACTTCTTAAGCCATGCGAGCACATTAAGTTAGTCGGCAATGTCATGATATGTAATGACATGCAGTGAGGGTCATCTTCAAGAGCTACAAATATGTTGTCCAAGTACGAGGCCCCAATTAGTCGTTCAAACTGGGGTCTGCCAATTGGCAGATTCTTCTCATCGCAGGAACTGACGTTTAGATATCGGAACCAGTAGCGATAGATTAGCGGGTATTGAGTTGTAAGTCATCTCATGTTCGCACAACGCGCTGGATTCTTAGTGTTCATTGAGCAATCCCCTCCACTTAAATTTTGAAAATTGTAATAAATTCTTAGATACTAATAAAAGCGGCGGCCAACAAGGTGTAACAAGCCTTAATGTGCTGTTTATAGAATGCTCCAAAAAACTTTTAACAAGTTCCATTTACTCGGCTATGGTATTCTTTCACTAGTGACTCCGATTGTAGTGATGCGATACCATCATTCCATAGTAATGTTGGTGTTACCCAGTAAAAATATGATCGTGTTTTACATATTATTATTTGTTCGCTGTCAAACCTTGTCTAGCTTTTGTAACTGATATATTCAACTTACCAGACTTCATGGCGATGGTATTCTGGTAATCATAAATTCAATTGAACCTAAAATCTCATAGCGAATCCAGGTAAATCTTTTCTTGAAAGCATTTCTGTGAAAAATCTGCTCCACATACTATGTAAGGTGCTCTGAACACCAAGAAACATTTGGAGCCATTTCAATTTTGTCACTCCTACGGTGTAGTTCGTGACGGTGATGTTTAAGGGTTGGGCAGGCATTAGAACTGTATGACGGTGTTCTAGCAGGTATAGCTTTTTCAAAAGAACGACAGATAAGGGAACGTAGTTCCAATAGCTTCGTCACCAATTTTCCAATACGGTATAATAAATCCGGAGAATGATACATGTCCCGAAATCAAATTGAACCCTCCCCGACCTATCGAAATAAGTTGGGAATGAATTTGATTAACAGTGACCTCTGGAAATATAATGAGGGTTAGAAGTTCCATGAGATCTAAGTTAAAGGCACGGCACTTTCAAAATTAAGCAAGCTAATATCGCGGAGCATAAAGTATGCCAAAATCAAGCATCACCGTTACAGCAGAACCATGTTCATGAATTAGCATAAAAACATGTCTTAAGTAGAACAATTCACTCACAGACACCCGATAATAGCCCAAGCACGGACACATATTAAGACAAGCCACATATGAGCTCAGAATCAGCAAGAAAATGAATACTCAAATCTCAAAACAAACCTCCTTCATACTCTCTCTCTCTTGTTCTCAAATATCTCCTCAAATGGCACACAATCAACCAGACTGTCATTCCGGATTAGCCGAAATTACTGATCTGGCTTTTGAATAAAAAATCTAAACTGCTATACGTAAAAAATTGATATGGCATGTATAGAGGAAAGATTGGTACAACATGTTCTTGCAACACAAACTCATATTTTTTTTAGTGCATATCCTTCCATTTATGTGAAATAAATGCATTGAGATTCCGCATAATATCATGTGGGAGCAAACTGTTTCACATGCCTTCTAATGATGGCTTGTAACCGTTCCCACAAGCCTTCGAATTACCAGGGAGATACTCAAGATCTAAAAGCTGCGAAGATCTCACCACATAGTTTAACTTACTTCCTCTTCTCAATCTGACACGCATTACCTCCCTTGTCATTTTCTGCCAAAAACTCTTCTTTGGCAACATTAGAAAGTGGACCACGACAAGCCTCTGGATTCTATAGCGCAAAATTCAGGCTTTTAAAACATTTTTCAAATGTTCTCTACCTTATTATTATGGCGTTTCTAGGGTTTCTTCTATGTCATAAAAAATTGCACGTAAAAACTGATCTCCTTCATTGTTTAGGAAGTCCCATATAGAGGATTCTTCCTTAGTATAAGCTCTCTTCTCTTCAATGAATGCATTGCTAATTTCATCGGTATGCGAGGAATTGCTGCATGCAGACGATGGCAGGGTAAAGGAAACACCGTCCGTCAAACTAAGGTTTCCTCCGTGTTCATGAGCATCCAACATGCTTTGCTTAATACTTAAAGAATGTGGGCGGTATGACTCCTTAATGCTGGCAATCCCCGGTACAACTTGAGAGCCGTCACCCTGTTTTATCTCGTTCTCTCTGCGATCAGTATCACGGTGAGGTTCGGATTCAATATCTTTGTCGCTTTCATTTTCTACTTTAGACAATATGGATTTCGACATTTGTTCGAAAGAATTTCGAAATGCGGTAGCGCTATCCCATCTTTCAGCCAGTACGTAGAGTATATTGGAACATGCAGATATAGTATCATAAATGATACTCTTTCTTTTCCATAATAGGATTTTCATCGAACAATCGAGCCACAAACAGTAAAGAAACGACACACCAGCAATAAAGACGCAATGAAGAGCCAGCCAAGTGTAGCTTAGTTTCTGTATTGAATGTAGCTCTTTGTAATTCAAACAAATAGCCGATGCAGACTGAGTGAAGATTTTAAACCACTCTATTGCGGAGGCCGATGTCCCTCCTTTCATTTCAGACACTTCTAATACCACGGGACGCAAAAGTAGGAGAACAGAATTGTGGTATGAGATAGTACACCAGTTATCAGTTTCCCAGGTACACTTCGCATCGCGATTAACTGGAAATGTAGATTTCCAGTTATTAAGTTCGAGCATAATTTGGTGTCTAGTGATATTCACTTCGTTATCATCTTCATTGAAATGTTTAGGGCCATAGACAAACACGCATATACTGGATTGTATCTTCCTCAGCTTAAACACGTGGTTGGCGACAACGTATTCCTCAGAATCAGGGAGCGGGGCATCAATATCGACGTCTGACAAGCCAAACGGCCGACCCAGTACTAGTCCATTAATTCTCTCCAAGCTATAAGCGGACCAAAACACGCGAGACCTAAGGTCTTGGCCAGCGCGGTCTACTTCCCTCTGCCTCATTCTTTTCTTACTGTAGCTCGGTGATCGATGTAAGCCCAAAGCAACTGATGTCCTGATGGCAAGACCCGTAGTTTGCCAAATAGAGCTCCCGCATGACATTTTTTGGGAGAAAATTCCTATGATCAGGTACACCTGGACTGAACGTATGCTAGTATCTTCTATAATGGAGGTGATATGCTCAAAGGCTTTATTATAATATCCTCTTGCATGAAGAGTCGGTGGCGTTCGAGAAGTGCCTTCCATAAGTTGACTACCAATAGCAAATATCATGTATATGAAAAACAATGAGATATCTTCATCAGTGTCTGTCTTGATTACTTTATCAAAACATTCCAATACCCAAGACCAATCTAAAAATGGATACTGACATTGAACACCGCGATGATATGCCTTAAGCAACTTCATCCCAATATCTTCGGAAGGTTTACAAAACTGCAATGCTAAAAGCTGCTCCTGATTTTCTTCCGAGTCGCTATTACCTCCAGAAGTTAGTAGTTTAACTTCGTCTACATTATAGTTCTTGTGCTTTGGCCTGTGATGGTGTATTGAATGTGTTATGACTTTAGCTATCGAGTATGCACTGCTAGCACCAAGATACCGAGGCTCTGCGGCAGCGGCCAATGTTATGTAGCCTACATCACGTGCAAAGTCTTTGTTTTCTGGCCCGGCAGCTTCGTCCGTTTCTTCATCCTCGCTTTGGTTCTCTATCTTGGCAATGGATTCCGAGTCCTCATTTGTGGGCTCTCTATAATCGCCGTTTTTGACTCCTTGTCTTTTATCGATTAAGGTGCTTTCAAGCTGAAAAATTTTGTTCTCTAGCGTCTCAACGTAGTTTCTTGGTATTTCCCGCCCTGAAGGAAGATCTAACATAGTGCACACTTCATTCGCAGACTTGCATGTTGAGCAAATAGGATACTGACCATCACACTTCTTTCTTCTCCTTTTACAATGGCAGCATGCACCTGTTTGGTATTTTTTGCCACCCTTGTTAACTTTTCCAACCTCAGAACGGGGTCTTGTTATCGCTTCTTTTGCCAATATCTTCTCCGGGGTTTTTGGCTCCATGGTTCACAATTTAGATTATTTGATATTCTTGCGCCGTTCCATGAAAAACTCAATTCCGACATCAGATAGATTAGAGGAGGAAATTTGAATTTTCCCTCTTTATTAACATTTTTTTATAAAGTTTGACAAATATCTTGGCGGAAAAAGTCAATACCCACCATGCTAAATTTCCGATTCAGATAAGATAAGCACTTTTGGACTAAAAGAGCTGGAAAAGAAGACAATCCCTTCATTGAGTACGATTACATAAACCACCATTGCTGTGACCAAAGGGAGCTACAGAATTCCAATCCCTAAATAAGATGTGACAATGTCCAAGTATTTGGAGCAGGATATTCTTCCCCCATTAGGTGCTCTATGTTTAGATTATACCGATGATATTCACAGGCCTCCGGGAGATCCCCTGAATCCAGAGTCCTTTTGTTTTCCATTAATACATGAAATTATTCCTAATGCTACACTCTGGAAAGTTGTTAACTCGGAACAGTACTCGGAGGAATTTATTCAATCCATTTCAGATGCGTGCAAGAGGCTTGCCGAACGCGGCGCAGTTGGTGTGATTACCTCCTGTGGTTTTCTAGCTCAAATACAGAGGAGGATTGCTGGAAAGATTCCCATTCCAATTGCTACTAGTAGCTTACTTCAAATACCTCTTCTTTTGACAATGAGACCGGAAAACGAGCACATAGGAGTCATCACCTTTGATAGCGAAACATTGGGAAATGCTCATTTCCAAGGCATTGGAATAAACGATAATATGAAGAAAAGAATTACTGTTATTGGCTGCACCTCCTCGGGGCCACTAAGGGGAATAATACAGCGAGGGGCACCTTATATACATAAGGAACTAGAAGAAGAATTGGTTTCCAGATCAGAGATGCTCGTTAAGGAAGATCCTTTAGTGTCTGTTATTGTTTTGGAATGCACTCAAATGCCACCATATGCTAGGGCGATATCATTGGCCACTGGATTACCAGTTTATGATGTAATTTCAATGATTGATTGGTTTTATTCCGGGTTGAAACCCAGATTTGTTAAGGAAGATATGTTTAAGGAGAACTCCAAACGGACAAGACTCAGAAGTGAAAAAGAACTCTCTAGGTGATACTTTATCTCTTGCATCCGGCCCCTAGAAACTTAAAATTCAATAGGTAGCTCTGTATATGTATTTCTAACAGTCGCTATATGCGGCCAATATGAATCGCATAATCGAATTGTGGAAAGGCCTTATTCTCCTAAACGAGAACTAATAGTAACTACTAATCTTTGAAGTAATATACATTTATTATTTGGCTTGGATACAAATATAGATCTATCTAAGTCTAATTCAGGTCTCGATTACTCGGCCCCTCTGAGTTTTTGACCAAAAATTATGAGTATCAATATGCAGATGAATCCTAATAGTAGAACAATGGCGGAAATGGTAGAGGTCCATCCAATTCCAATGTTTTGAATAGAAGTAAGGCAAGTTCCAGAAGCAAGCGCAGATGCCAAAAATCTAAGGAAGTAGTTACCCCCTACTGCAGCTCCCCCTATCTTAGAATTCATAGAGTCAACACAATAGCTGTTGATAGTTGGAAAAGCGGCAGTTTGGCAAAAGCCATTGACGACCATAAAAATAATGGGCACTGCATATCCTCCCTTTTCATATTGCAGGCACCATCCATATATTAAAATGCTAGCCGGGCTAAAAAATCCAATAGGTATCAGAGTGATTCGCAATCGATCTTCCGCAACTCTGGTTCCATTTCGTTTTTCAATGCTGCGCTTCACCTGATAATCCGATAGATGCCCGCCAATTAAAGAGCCTACTAGATAGCCAATTCCTGGTGCGAGGTAAAATAGACCACCATAAATAGGCAGGGTCAAATTGAATCTTGGATCAACGACGTATCGAATAGGTGTTAATAAGCAATACATGTTGTACATAAGTGCCGAAGAGGAGATGCCAGCGAGAATTAAAGTTGGGTATCTCAGGGATGAAATTGAACCGAGTACATTAAAAGGGACAAATATGAAGCTTTTTGCTTGTTTTGGATCTTCAAGCACTTTTTCTTGATTATTATATTCTTTCAATACCTGCTGGTACCTGGTTTCTTCTTGAGTTTCAGGTAAAAAAAAGAATGCAATAACAAGCACAACACCTCCCAAGGCAGAAAGCACATAGAATATGACCCTCCAGCTAGTGTACGTAATGATAACTCCTCCAATAGTAGGCCCCAAGGGGGGCCCTATTTGACTACCAGCTATATTCCACCCCATGGCTGAACCACGCTTCGCAGGAGGATATATGTCACCGATCATCTGAGCCCCAACAGAGAAGAAGGAAGTCCCGAAGAAGGCTGTCGTAGCTCTGAATACAAAGAACATCGCCAGATTTTGAGAAAATGCTACTAATAACGATGAAAGAACATAAAAGAAAATGCATATTAGAAAGGCATTTCTGCGACCGTAAACATCGCTGAAAGAAGCCCATATAGATGATAAAGCCATGCAGACATTGTAAACGGCGTTTGAAATGTTTATAACCGAACCGGTAGTATCGAATGTATCAGCGATAACGCTTACTGCAGGAAGAAATGCCATTCCTGCCATAGGCGCCAAAAAACATGCTGCCGAGCAAATTGCTACGATTATCTTTTTTTTTTCGTTGCTGAATCGCTCGGTGTCATACTCATCATCGACTGGTGAGGTAGTAACTTCGCTGTCTGTTGTTTTACCGCTGAGCATTTCTCGTGAAAATTCAGAACTCTTTGATAGGCTAGGCTTGAGTATCAAATAGTCCTGGGAGATCACATACGTAGTTGTCAATATCCTTGTAATAAATATTGCATCTTTTATAAACTCTTCTTTTCATTTCTCTTACCATGGTGTATTATTTTGCATGGCGGATTTTTCAGCATTTTGATAAGAGCTTTTCACGCTTAAAAATTCCACCTCATACAAGTGAGGAATATTCCTCTGAGGCCCATCAACATTTTCCGACAACGCCGTATTGCAATGAATTAATGTATTTTATGGTGTCTGTGCTCACCCATGGAAGAATTAATTGAAGGTATTTAAATGATATTGTATTGTGTCAACCGTCAATACAAAGTTCAAAGAATCACGGCGAAACGAATGTCTTCTAAACATAATATCTTATTAGTGGGTGCAGGTGGTGTTGGTACCATTGTTGCCTATGGAATTGATTTTGTTGGAAAATCCACCCTTTCAATCGTTGTCAGAAGGGACTACGAAAAAGTTAAAAAGTATGGTTTCTCCATCGAGTCCATTGATTATGGCTCCGTGAGTGGGTGGAAGCCGCAAGAAATCTACCCCAATATTGAGGCAGCGGCCACTTCTATGATAGTTTATGATTTTATTGTGGTGTGCACAAAAAATCTTGCTGACATCGTCAAGGTCGAAGATCTCATTAGTCCTGTCGTCACACAAGAGGTCACTACGATTGTTTTAATGCAGAATGGATTTGACCTTGGGAGACCTTTCTTCAAAAAATACCCTAAAAACGTCGTTATTTCTGGTGTCTCACACATAGGCTCGCACAATCATAATGGCTCAATAGTTCAAACTCAAAATGATAAATCGCTGATCAGTTATTTTGAGAATGCTAATTTGGACAAAAGTATTCAGGAAGCCAAGACAAGGGAATTTATTTCCTTGTACTCTAATGAAAAAAATAACTGCACATATTTCCCCGATGCTAAATGGTACAGGTACCGTAAGTTAGTTTACAACGCCACCTTAAATACGGTATGTGCGCTTACTGGTGTGGACACTGGAAGATTAGAGTATTCTGGCGGTCTGGAGTCTGTCTCGATTCCTGCTATGCGTGAAGTTGTGGCAGTTGCAAAGGCAGATGATGTAGATTTGCCTAGTGATGTCATTAATTGTGTTGTGCATTCTGATGACGGGGACTGGTTTGAACCTTCTATGCGGGTTGACGTGAAGAAAGGAAACCCAATTGAGCTCGAAGTGATTTTAGGGAACCTATTGCAGGTTGCCAAGGAACTCAATGTTCAAGTTCCAATCTTGACAATGCTCTACAACCTTTTGAGGGTCGTCCAGTTCCGCCTAAAGGAGTCCCAAGGAATGCTCACTTTACCAAAAGATCGTCCAATCAATAATAAAGTCTACGGATGAACATTTCACTACTTTTGCATGATTATGTACGTATTGTGTATCAAATTAGGTATTTACTTTAAACAGAAGAACTATTCACACTCGTTAATTTCCCGTGCCAACTGTGCTAATTCTTCTGTTGCCGTTGACAAGAGATAATTTCCTATGAGGAAAGAACAAGAACACATCAGCTGCAATTGCTTTAGGAACATGCAGCTGAAGTTTTCATTTGAAAAAAAGGAATTACATCTATATTGAGAAAATAAACTAATTGGTGCTTGGAGATCTCAAAGCTTCGCAGTTTCTCTGACAACCAAATCTGCCTCTGTTGACATTTGTTGAAATTGTAATGCACGAGGATCGAGAAGTCCTTTATTAATCGAATTTAAAGTGTTTCTCTTCCTTTTCCAAGAAAATAGTTGTTTTAGGGCAATATCATTATCGCTGTTCAAGACAATGTCAACAATGACATTTCCTATTGTGCCAAACATCATGAAGGCATGACCTGAGTCTCCAGCAACCACGAAAAGAGAGTTATCTTCATGGTAAGGTGAATAAGATATAAGAAAATCGTTATCCTCAGAGTCTGAATACCAGCAAAGTCTGGTCTTGTCAATTTTACTGACTTCTGGGATATTTTCTTTAATAAATTGTTTGATTAACTGTAAACCAAAGAGAGGTACGACTTTCATTGGATCATCAGAATGTGCAGTTCTTAGTTTCGAATTTACGTCACCAGAGGGATTTGTCCATTTTAAGCCACGATAACCGATTTTTAAAAATCCATTTCTTACTGGAAAGCCATACAGCCCTCCCATTGCACCATCTCTAACCTTATAAGTCCATGTTGGAAAGTTTTTTTCATTGTACTTCTTAAGCGCCTTCTTATTCGCGATCTTCATTAGTGCTACAGTGCCTCCTGTAGCCTCTAACTTTTCAGCAGCTTCAGGCACTACTTCCACCGTCCACGGACCACAAGCTGTTACAACAAGTTTAGAATAATGGTACTTGCCATCCTTCGTTTTCAAACCGATGCATCTCTTTCTCCCTGGACGAGTGAATCTTTCAAGCAAGTTCTCGACCTCCCCCGTGCGATTTCCAAAATGAGTGACGAAGGAAGAGCCGTATTCTGACTTGCACAAATGCAACACCCATCTACAACACTTATCAGCAATGATCATACCACCAGTTGTGTCCAACACACCTTGATGATGTTTACCACGACTCTTCATCTCAAAAGGATCCACAGAGGACTCGTGTAAGCCAACTGCTTTAGCCCTTTCAGCAGCATTTTTGTCTGAAACGCAGATTGCCTGAGTTGAGGTCATGTTTTTCATGGTTTGTTGTTCAAATAAAGGAAGTTCATTAAGATCTGTAAGATGAATATTACCGGTGTTCAAATATATAGGATCTCCACCCTCGAAATTTATCTCCTTGATTCTTGCATTCCACTTCAGAAACACATCTCTACTCTCCAGCGACATTTTTTGATAATGGACTTGTTCCCCATAAGCAGCTCTGAAAATTTTGTTCATGTCAGATGAGGGGCTATCACAACCTTGAAAATAGTCGTATCCCATTGAATGATAATCTCTTTTGTCAAAAAGATTCACATTGGTGTAACCTCTTTGCAGAAATGCGTAGGCTGTGGAAAGCCCACATACACCAGCTCCTACAATCAAGATTGGTTCTTTTTGAATTAAATTGAATGACATTCGTTTGTAGTCCTTGCGGTGACCTTCTTTATAGCCCCCGATGTATTTGAGCAGGACTACCTTCCTTATATCTAAAGGCTTATAAGCCAAAAAATCACCTTATCGTTGACATGATCCCAGATGTGACATTCAAACATAATGCGACCACTAGCTTTAGTGCGGTTTGTATCAAATTTTCCGCACGGAACATTTCTTAGGTTCAGCAAAATACAAGGTCGACGGACCACTTTCAGTGATTCAGAGGTTTTATCCCTTATCATTGACCAACTTCTATAACCGGTAAACTTTACTTTTTCTTATATCTCATGATTCAGCCGCGAGCTGGCAAGGGGAAAGAAATCAAACGAACTAATGTCGCGAAAATGTTGAAATGTAAGAAATTCCGAAATTTTGATTAAAATTATTTCTGTCGGAACTCTCCGCCTAGTAGGTAATCTATATTTCGGAATTTCAGGCCCTCACTTTGTCTGTTCCTCTTTAACAAGGATTCATCAAGCTTGAATAAGCCAACTATGTGAATCGCCGGAAGTATTTGTAAAGATTTCAATCTCGATTGATATATAATGAATAAGCATTTATCGTTCTTAACTGGGTTTAACATATAGAGAAAGATCACTCAAATAAAGAACACAATAAAAGAGCAAAAACATGCCTTCTACGGTAACAGACGAAATGAAAAAAGCAATTGACCTGGACCTTACTCAGGAGAAGAGTCATTTGGTATTCAGCGTTCGTTCGTTGGATGGCGAAATCATCGAGATTGATGAGAAAAATGCAGATGAAGCGCTGGGATATTCTTTGGGTCTCGAGGACTTAGAAATAGATCCCGCGTATGAACGCCGTTTGCTCACTAAAATCGACTGGTATATTCTGCCAATTGTAGTTGCTTTGATGTCAGTATCCTTGATGGATAAGACGACTAATAGCTATGCGTCCATTATGGGACTGACAACGGATTTGAAGTTAAATGGTCAGGTTTATTCCTGGGTTGGTAGTTCTTTTTACTTTGGATACCTTATCTTCTCATTTCCTGCAAATCTTTTGCTTCAGAGGTTTCCCCTCTCAAAGACTTTGGGAACTGCTGTTATTTTATGGGGTATTGTGTTGATGTGTCACGCTGCCTGTAAATCGGCTGCTCCACTGTTGGTATGTCGTGTTTTTCTAGGTATCCTTGAGGGCTTCATGAATCCCGCATATGTTCTGTTAACTTCACAATGGTATAAAAAGAGCGAGCAGTTTATGAGATCGTGCATCTGGGTTGGATTTCAAGGGTTTGGAACGATACTTGGAGCTGGTATTGCCTATGGTCTTGCCACCAACGGCCATTATGCAATCGCCTCCTGGAGATTGTTATACATTATAACCGGTGCTATCACCATCTTTCTGGGTCTCATATCCGTAGCACACATCCCTGATATTCCTGTCAAAGCCTGGTTCCTGAACGAGAAAGAGAAGAGATACTGTGTGGAAAGAATCAAAGAAAATCAACAAGGCTTCGGAGCTCGTGTTTTCAAAAAGCATCAACTTATTGAAGCATTTAAAGACTATAGAACCTTGATTTTCTTTGTCTACGGTTTAGTCTACGCTATTCCCAACGGTGGCTTCACTAATTTTGGATCAATCCTGCTTAAGCAAGACTTTGGTTTTTCTACAACAAATGCCCTACTAATGAACATGCCAGGCGGTGGTATCGACATTGTGATTCCTTTTATTGTTGCCTATTTTGCAAAGTGGTTTTTTAAAGGAGAGCGTCTGATTATCTCGTTTATTGTAAATTCTCTAGTAATCGTGGGTATGTGTTTGTTAAATTTCACTCATCACAAAGGTTCGAAATTGGCCGGTTATCTTTCTTTTTACATGGCAACTGCTGTTCTATCTTGCATGTTTTCATGTATTTCCTCTAATACTGCTGGCTACACAAAGAAAATCACCGTCAATACTGTTTTTCTGGTTGGATATGCTACAGGTAACATCATTGGCCCACAAACCTTTCGTAGTGCGCAAGCGCCAGAATATGTTGGTGCCAAAATTGCGATGTTAATATCCTTTTGTGTGTCTGATTTTTGCATTGCCTCTATGTACTTTCTGAATAAGTGGGATAATAAGAAAAAAGAAGCAAAGAGAGAAGGTTATGAATCTCACTACACTGTTCCTGAAAATCTGGCTTTTACAGATTTGACTGACAAGGAGAACCCTGAATTCAGATATTCTCTTTAGATTTTAATTATTTCAGATAATCGTCAGGTTACGGAGCGATTCTGAACAGGTATATAAATATTCTTTTATAAATTAATAAGTTATTTGAGCAATTTATTTTGAGGCTTCGTGATCAGTATATTGTAGGCTGTCTGTGATATGGCTTAACTGCGAAGCACGAATAGTATCCCTTGCAAATACAATTTTTGTTCATAGCCAACTGATATTTTTGTTTTATTCCAAAGAATTCAAAAGTTCTATTACAGATTCAGAGTTGTGTCTGAAATCGGAGTTCGTTGAAGTGGTGTAAGTCCTTAACCGCTACCTTCAGCTTTATCTGTTTGTGTTTCCACTAAAGAAGGCAGAAAGTCAGCGACTGAAGTTCGTAGCTAGGTTGCTCATTACTTGCAGCACTACCTAATAGAAGACAATTGTTAAACGCTGAATTGTTTTTGAGTAATCAGTTCCTGTGTGGCTTACACCGACTCAGTCTAAGAAGCAAGGTAAATCCATGGAATATGAAGTCGTCGTTTCTTTTTGAATCGGCATATGCACCCTCATCAAGGCAGGTAGCCAGAAGTAAAAAACATATCAGAACAGAGCTCAATGGTGGAGTAGAAACTACGCAGCTCAACAAGAATGATGTCCCTTCGTATGTAAATCATTCACTGTGTTTACAAAGGGTTCGCGGGTTCCAGGAAAATTAACCGCATAGAAGAATTCGGGTGGCACGTAGAATCCATAAGGATGGTGTATGGTTCAAATAGTAATTTGATAAAGAGCTAGCCACGGTCAAAAAATTCATGCTTTTTCCGCCAATAATTTTTGTTCCATTGGGGCTTTTTCATAGAGAACTTTTTTGTTTCTTCATTTTCTTTCCATGACATCTCAGTTTGGCCTGTGTATACGTTTTCTTTAACTGGAACCTTCGGTACCTAAAAGCTCCACGCCGGTAATTTCTGACATAGTAGGCAAGAGGAATTTTTTCATGTCATTATTGTGGTTTAAAGATCCTGGTCAGTTATTACACTACTATAACCGTCATCATAACTACAAGAAGTTAACAAGTCTATAGGTAGTGTAGTGAGATGTAAAACGCGAAACCTGATTGAAAAAGAAAACAATGATTCCGATAATTACAACCTTTTAAACACTTTTAGTAATTTGAACAGGTCTTTTTTTCCTCTTTTACAGGCTAATTGTGGAATTAATTGCGATGTTTAAACCAGCTTGCAGCCTAATTTGTTGGATACATTCCTGTAGATTAATATGGCCTCCGAATTCGTTGATCTTTTGGGTAATTGCAAGAAGTACTCAGCCGTGAATGTTCAAATAAAAAAAACATATTTGTTGATTGTCTCTACTCAATCCCTAAGACAAGATGAATCTTCAAATTTGAGCTGATTGTGGACCTTTAATGCGCATGAGCAAAGAAGGCGATAATGGAGTTTGAGTGGAGAGCGGAGCGCTCTCTGACACCTTCCACCGGGGTAAGTATCGGAATATTATCAAGTCTCGCTAGAATACGGAGTCCTATCTGAAGTAGCAGAGGAAGGTTGAACATCCATGACGTAATCCATCGTCGAGTTTTTGTCAATCAGTAATTAAACCAAGCGACACATCACTGTAGTTGTTTGCTTGCGTCCGGTATGCTGCATAGGTGGTGAACATTATGATTCGATAGAGCTGGTTTCTGGCCATAAGTTTCCAGCCTCACCAATTTCCAGATTTATTTGGCGCTCGATTTCGTAGCCCCTGATCTTCTTGGGCACCACAACTGCGATTTCAATGAATCCTATAATTATAAGTGCACAACCGCAATTTACAAATTTCTGGTGGTAAAATTGAGCTTCATTTTACCTTTCATTAATCCCCAAGAAACTTTTGGGCTACTCTGGGTTGATTTGAATGCTATAATACAGCTATATCTCGTTCTTCATAAAGATAGTTTTTAAACTCAAGGAAGAAGAAAGAAAAACGGTTAATTTTGAACACATTTTAGAATTATTGTATTTCTTTCCGCCAGTATATTTTCCTCCTGTAGGTAAGTAAGGTAAGAATTATCTGTGGAAGCATATTCGCTGAAAGAGGATCATCAGAAGTTGAGAACGAGCTACAATGAATGTGAGCTTCAGAAAACATGAGTATCGAACTCTAGAACTAACACTCTTAAAACATGCACAAGCAAAACTAAAAATGTTCTAAAAATGGCTACTTGCGCCTAGGTTATGAGTACAAACCCAGGAGTAACACGCTGAGCTTCATGTAAAAATTAAACGTATCTTTTTTAGCCAATACTCTTTTTTGGATTTCTTTTCCTCAAATATACTCAATTCTTCGGCTTCTTCTTGGATTACATCCATGTCTTCTCTTCGCCCTTCATTTAGATCGATAGTCTGTAAATCGACAATTCCAAAACTGTGCGTCTTAAATAAGCATATGCCCACATACAGCAGTAAGGTCGCTGGCAATAAAATGTAGGCATCAACGAAGTCTACCGCACTAAATGGCACGAACGATGTCCAACCTTGGATAAGAGCTAAGAAAATATTAGCCGTGAGACTGAATATTGGAGTGAATGGGTGAAATAATGCCTTATATGGTAGATCAGCAACATCTCTGCCTTGTAACACCCATGATTTTCTTAACCGCAAATGAGTAAGTGATATACATGACCATACAATAAAAACCCCAACTCCCGATAAATTCACAATATACGAATAGGCACTTGCAGCTCCAACGCTAACGTTCATTAAGGATATCAATCCTAACGCATTGAATAACGTAATGGCAGGGATAGGCACACCCCTTGAATCTGTCCAGGATAAAAAACTTGGTGCTAGACCTTCGTGGGCTAAATGCATCAATGTTCTGCTTCCAATATAGAGCGAACCATTAATAGCGGAAAAACAAGTTACTAGAATAAAAGCATTGATCAAATGAATCCCTCCTGCCCAGCCTGCTCTAGTTATTGCAATTGAAATTGGTGATTTTAGGACTTTGGTACCGGAGGCAAGGTTCGGATCATTGAAAGGAACAGTTGCTCCATAGAAAATAGAGATACCCATGTAGACAATCAAAACTCTCCAAAGCGTTTGTCTGACCGCGACTGGAACTGCTTTTCCAGGATTTTTTGACTCCGTTGCTGCTAGGCTCACTGCCTCGATTCCTGAATAGAATGTTGAACAGAAGACGAAAACAACAGCGATGCCTCGAAACCCATCAGCTAATGCACCCGGACTATTCCAGTAATGGAACCCAAAAGCGGGGCGGTCTTTAATTCCACCCGACATGTAAACGATAGAAAAGATGTAATAAGCGATTAATCCCAAAATTTTGAACCAGGCGAGCCAATATTCTGATTCTCCAAACATACCAACACCCAGTAACTGAAATATTTGGAATGCCACCCAAAACATCAAGATGTAGCCGTATAAGGGAACCTGGGGACCCCAAAACTGTAAGATAGATGAAAGAGTGTTGTACTCGTTAGCCAAAACTGCGAAGAAAACTACTATATATGCGTAACCACAGATGGCTGCTAGAGCTTCACTGTGAAATCTTTTAGCCAGAGAAATGAAACCGCCTCCTGACGGATAAAGGGTGATCATTTCACCAATAGACTCCATTACTGCAAAAGAAACGATCCCGATGATACCAAACCCGAGCAGCAAAGCCAGCGGTCCCCCGACGTGTAGCGCATTACCTGCGCCGACTAGACATCCAGGTCCTATAATACCTCCAAGGGCCAATAGTGAAATGTGTCTATTTTTCAAAGCCCTTTTAACGCCAGTACTCGGATCAAATTGTGAAATATTACCAACTTCCCCAATTTCAATCTCTATTGGGTTAGATGTTGAAACCAGGGTAGACACTGCATCAATTTTACCCTTTTGAAAAACGCTCGACTCCTTGTACATATTTTTAGGTCAGCCGTGAAGTGAATTTTGATGACTAAGGGAGTAAATAGCAATCTGGAAAGGCCAAACTTGCGCTACCGGATATTCTAACATTTATACTCTATGCTTTACCAGTCCTTTTATACATGTAATAAAATAATATTTTAACCATATTCACATTTCAAGTCTTATCGGAGTTGGTTTTGTCCCTTCCAATATGCGGTAAAACTCATGGTTTTCCCGAGATAAGATAGATAACAAAATTCTTCGCATAAATCGAAAATCGATGTCCGAAACTCACCGCGTAAAAATATGCATCAGTAACCACGACTTACGGTTTGTGGAAAGCAGAATTAATTAATATATTTGATAAGGAAGTGGCCGTTTGCGTTGCTTGCCCTGAGTAGTAGATATTCCTCGTTTGTATGTTCACTTCTTAATTATACTGCGCTTTTTTAATCTGTGAATACGCTTATTTTACTTATTCTCGGCAACATGGTCTTTTGTTTGTGCCTTTCTGTTTTACCCAATGTTACGCGAATGTCGTGCTATTTGTCTACAACACTTTTCCTATCCATGACGTATAAAAGAAACGGCTTTTAATGGATCTGCCTTTAAAAGTATCAATATGAGCACTTGCTGTTATGTCTCTCCTCTTTTTTGAATCTTTCAAAAGGGTACTAGTAAAACTATACAAACTCATTTACCGAAATGTTCGAGGCGGAGCATTATCGAAGCCAGTAGAGAATAATTTTCATAGGGAGCCCCTGACCATGGTGAATAAGTTCTCGCAAAATACTGTATTTCCAAGAGACGAAAGACGTAGAGATATTGTGTACAACTGCAGCGCAGCCGAATTTCTCGCTTTTGAGAACAAGAGACTTTTGTTTAAGAGAATAATCGAAAAATTGCAAAACATATCTCAAGCAAAAATGGATGTTTAACGAGAAAAAGCTTACTGGTACAGGACACCGATATAAACTATCTCCCATCACACAGTGGGAATATTCTCTTTTGGGACTATCAATAAGTAGAATGTAATCAGTAAAATCAGCTATAAACTACTCAGATTTTTTGACAAGCCCATCTATCAATTTTGGAAAACTCCCTTTCCAGTAAAGAAAAGCATATAGAAAAATAAAGTATACATTTGCCTCTTTAACTGCTTTTTCTTACATCTGCTTCTCTATAATGATAAGCCCGATTGATAAAATATACTTTGGAACCTGCCACTTTTTTTTATATTAGGGAATAAGCCGGGATTACAGCTAAACCAAAAAAATCGAAAAAAAATTTATATAGGGAGCTTTTGAATAAAGGGATTATCAAGAAAGGGCCAGGGATGCTAGAATGAAAAATAACACATCACCTTGTATGCGGCGATAAGGGCAGCATCAAAACATTTCGACTACTCATCAAAATTTTTAGTGCTTTACGAAAACCCATACAGTAGCAGAAATAATCTCCAGATTTTTGTCTTTTCTGGAGGATGCGTAGAAGTCAACTTATTTTTGACTGACTGTACGCTGGCAAAAGTAGTTCTCATCTAAATTGAAAGAAGCTAGTACTAGATAAATAATTACATTTGCTGAAAAAAACGAAGAATGCTTCAAAAATACGGAAGCAAGCACGCTGAGGGTTCACAATTCGCAATTAGTTCGTCATCAAACGGTTATTCTCACCCGGAACGAATACTTACATTTTATGTATCATTTGACAAATGACCTTGAGTTTTTCTCCAGCATCTTTGCGTAGAACGACGATCCGTGAATCATCTTTAGTTCCTTGACATCAGTGAATCCTTATGATGCGGATAACAAGCATACATATCCAAATTTGTATGGAAATCGGCTGAGGACAAATATTTTATTTGCCTTTGAAGAACGAAAAAATAAGTTAAAGTCTTGCACTGCGGTTCTCAAGGAAGAAAAATCTGTTGAAATATAAAAAAAATTGCAATTCCTGAGACACTTGATTTGAGCTCCACTTAAAATGGAGGAGCTGTAGCGTTGTACCACCCCTAGGTATCTGACCGACTTTTTGAATGTTTCCTACGCAGTATTACGAGAAAGTGGCCCGATTTACTTTACTATTCTACCTCATTAAGGCGACCTAGACTTGAATTGAGATATTGTACAATTTCGCATAAGCTAACCCTACCATGAAAGATTCGAATCTCTTTGGGGCTGAAAATATGTACTTGAGTTTTCGATTCATTTGTATTTGTTCTTTTCGTGAACACCATTTTCTGCAGTTTTCGATCACCCGAGAACCGTTTGAATCCTCAACACGATTGTTTTTCTAGCTTCACTTAGCTCTTTGTCGAGTTCCCGCAGTTCAATGTAGATTTCGATGATTTAGCATTATAACTGAAGGAGGGAACTATAAAAAGCTTTCCAAATGGTCAGTATTTTTGAGAATGCATGACCCCTTGTGAATTTGTTATGCACGTGATAAAATTGTGTTTAAAAGACTTGGTAATCAACACACAATGACCATTTTTTTTCCATGGTTTCGTTAAGACTATTCCTCTTCAGATTATTTGTGCCATTCTTCGAGGTTCATATAGCAATTATTTATCATTCGGAGATTTGACACCGCATTGTAATATTACATGTCACATTAATGCATCGTCTGTTGCTCGCCCACATATCTGTATTACCTATTTTGAAAACATTCACAGTATGGTCTGGCCAATTCCGATTTAGGTTAAAAGTTTGTTTCTCCTTTATAATAAATTGCCATTCGAATTTTCACGTTGGTTGTAGGAGTAAAACTTTATCCCTTAGCCGCCTGGCGCGCTTGGAGTATAATTTTGGGCGAAAAAGGTTAAGACAAAGATGAGGGTGTAAAGATTCATGTCAAAATAAAATTTCATAAGGAAATCGAGAGATTAAACTTAAATTCTGTAAAGATGTTTACCTCGGTAGAAAAATAATAGCGGGCGTCGCTTAGGCTGGACTGCAAAATAGGTTTTTTCTGCTATTTCACTTGTACCTTCGAAAAGCTTGGTGTGAAGATATATAGTCCGTTTCATCCAATATTATCCAAGTTGTGAAGTAAGATGTGTTCTGAAAACGTTTCGAAGTATATTAGAGTTGTTTGGCAGAAAGGGCGCCTTATATTATGGCCCTGCAACTCAAAAAGTAATGTGGTTCGTTATTGTTTGTGCGGGTTTCTAATTCAACCCAAATTAAGCTAGTGGGCGTACATAATTGCCATTAAATTATTCTACAACTTGAAAATCTCTGCTGTTACGTATTTTATCCTTTTCACAATTCGTACAGCTCTACCTAGGACCTTAACGAGCGTTCTAGCTCTCGGCCCTTACGATTTTCTGTCCCTATTAATTTGTCAATTCAAACCTTACATGCCGCATACAAAAAAATAAGATTGATATCTGATGATCATTCTCATTGCAATTATCTGTTCTTACCCAACTTTTTCAATCAATTGTCCTTCGAAAAAATTAAGGGACTTTTCACTAAGCGAATTTTTGAAGATTTGAAGAAACCAATAGCAACTCACCAGGAGATGAAACGGTGCCATTGTTGAAAATACTAGTAAGCTAATTTCCATAGTTTTGTTCTTTTGCGCGATCGAGCTGAGCACAAACGTAAGTATAGAGTAAATTATTGTCGCAGATAAGATTTATTGCTTATAATCTAGTAGCTTGAAAAGAGTCTTTCAACTATTCTTTGAGCGTTCTTTAGTGTTGTGGTGTCGCTAAAAGACCCCAACTCGGCAATTTGTCATACAATTTTTGCCGATGATAGTAAAACGTTCAAGACACGTGTTATATCGCGGTGATTTTTTTAGAGACTACCTAGCTGTTGTCATTCACGGATTCATTTCCTCTAAATTTACGGCCAGAATTCTCACCAAAAGGCCTCCGACCAATTTAACCGCTTTGGTATTCTCTAAAGAGGAGCGTTTGCCAGGTTTCGACTCACAATGCTTCCGAGTCGTATCTGAATTTTTAAGTAATCCGCTGTTCTCTCTGGCTGTTTAAAAAGATTGATATCGGCAGTCACCAAAAAAAACTAGAAAATTGACATTTTTCCTCTCTCCGCAATCAAATCATACGTATGCACGCTTTTAACAAACACCTTTAAAGTTTCTGCGGGCTCTCTTGTTGCTCATGGGAACCTACCGATTCTCGCTCATTTTCAAAATTTTGGGCTAAGACTTAGTAGAACGGTAGGATAAAGAAAAAACGGATTTGAAAATTCAATGAAAATACATTCAACCCAATTCATGGCCTATGACAGGGTACAATATGCGGATCTGCGGTTCGAAATTCGCTTGAGACTCCAAAACTAGGAAAATGTCGTGCTCCGCTGCGATATTCCCCACCCGCTAGTGTGAGAATGAACGTTCCGACGGCCCGAGATCCCCGATGGCAGCTCCTGAAGTTTTTTTGCCTGGGCGCACCGCGAGCTCGAGGCGAAAAAATGAGTTTTCACGCATGATGTCCAAGTAGGCTTGGCAGCTTTTTTCTGCTTGTTTTTCACGTGCTTCTAAGCGAGGCTTATATGTAGATCTGTAGGTTATATAAAAGTGATGATTTGCACACCCTTTTCTCGTAATTATTCTTATGTTCGATCAGGCGGCCAAATTAAGATAAAATGAAGAGAAAAATGGCACTTAAGGTTGTCTTGCCAACTATCCTTATGCTCCTCGGTATATGGTTGCTTGCTGACCAATACATATATCTGTCGGATATAAAGTTTCCGCAGTTCACAAAACCGGATGCAGAAAACCATCAAATAACTTGGGACAACTTCCAGAATTTCACGAGGCCAATAGACTTGGAAAATAGCACTGCCATCTTTAATTCAATTCATGCAGCTCTTAGACAGAAGGATTCTGACATACATCCAGTGGGTGTAACTTACTTCCCAGCTATTGTCCCCAAGGGCACGCTTATGTATCACGCTGGAGGAGGCCAGATACCTGAGGGTCTTGAATGGCTCGCAATGGATCCAGAATTCAGTTTGAATTTTGGAGCGAGAAGGCAGCCTTATGGAAGGAAATCTTTGCAAAGCAGGAGACCGGGACCGCAAGAGGAAAAGAATAGCACCGAGGACCGCCCTGCTATGCCACCTGGGGGCGGAAATCATACTGATTTTCCCCGTTCAATGACCATGATGACTTTTAGAGCCACTAGAGATTTGAATAAATTCTTATATCTAGACGGAGCCTCTGCCGCGAAAAGCAATACTGGCGAGATGGACACCCAAAAGATGCTATCGGATTTAATTGGATTGAGTTCAAATGGTACAAATCACCACGATGATCAGAAGCACGGCATGTCTGAAAGACTGTACGCCGAAAGAATATGCAGCTGGGGCAAAAAGCTGGGGTTAGACGGGTTTGTTCGAGTAGAGGTCGGATTCGAACTAGTTTTGTGCGATTTTCTTGATGGTTCCACCGATCTTGTTTCCAATATCTCATATCCAGCTGTGAGCGACTTGTTGGGATTGCCACAACCAACCAAGGTCACCTTGGAAAATGGATGGCCTCTGGATGACACAGGTTCCTTAATTGAGGATGATTTAACAGATGAACAGTTGGAAATCTTAAATAGAGAGGACAAATGGGAGGATAGAATACGCAAATTTGACTCAATGGTATCATTCGATCAGATTCGAGCGGGTCAAGTTCACGACAAGGGTGATAGACGAATACAGCTTGATTACAGGCACATGGTAACTGCAATTAACAGGACTTATTTGAATCCAGATCCCAATAATAGGAGGCTTCTTAACGAAGGTATGACGCGCGAATTACAATTGAATATATTCAATGATCTCGAAAGTGCCATAGCAGGAGGTTTCGATTCTTCCCAAAGTACGGATTGGCAGCAAGTATTTGACGAAATTGTCGATAAATTCTCTCCTATACTTGACGGCCTGAAGAGTGTGCTGGAAAAAGAAGGCGAATCAGATTACCTCATTGCAGAGAATGCCACTAGATACACCGCCGGTTTCGTGAGAAGATTTAGTGAGCAACACTCGCCCGAGAAAAGTTTGAAATTGGGCTCTGGGCGAACATTTGCCGTATACCAATACACTAGGCCATTGAAAGATTTAACAACACAAGCCGATTATCTAATATGGTCTGCAGCTGTTCGCGTCGTAACAGAAATTGTCGATTCCATGTACGATATACATGAATGGTTATGGCCCATCGTTTTGTCAGATTTTCATCGAAAACCTGCTGATAATAATAGTTCACGGGTGATGAATTCACGATTGAGGATTAAAGGGTTGATCAAAGCTTTGAACTGGATATCGCTCACTTTCGAATGCGAAAGTCTATGTGAAAGAAACGAGGTTTGCTATACGCCGTCATGGGGCCCCTCCCCACTAGATTGGGCAATGCCAGACAGCACTCGACAACACTTTGGGATGCATTACGATCATGACAGGCAGCGACAAGTGATTGACGACAAACTAAAGTGTATTGATGCTGATTTCTTGCTCAAAAATCGTAAATGAATGGGATGAAACTGATATATCCCGCGATATGGTATGGTTTCATTTCGTTTGGTAAGCTTTTGTCGCCATTCTTTCTGAATAGACTAGATACTATTATTCTAAGAATTGATTAGTAATACTAACTGCAAAATAAAACATATAATAATCAGGAAATACGAAATGATTCAAGTGCTGAATCTTTAAGAAATTTCAATGAGAACGAGATATGCCGCTATTCATCACCTGTTCATTGATGTGTTTGCCCCTTATATCTATGCTTGCGCCATTGGTGATTAGTGAACGAAAGAGCTGGGACACATTTGGTAATTGCATGACATGAAATGCTTGTCACTCTCGGAAGGATGATAAGGGGACTTGTATATACTTAAGGTGCATCTCTCTATGCAGAGTTTGGCGAGAAGGTCTTCGGCGGCTAAATCGCTCGCATTGCGATAAAAAAGGGAATTGAACGTAAATTTTTAATAGAATCGTTCCAATTAACATTTGGTTTTGAAGGTTGCAATAGCTTGGATGGGCTTAAACTTCAGATCAGGCTCTCACAAAATTATGGAGCTTCCCTTAGATGGAAGATCATGAGTACGGATCATTCCACTTAACAGATATGACATTTCTTAACAAAGAGTGTACACGGATCAACAGTATTGCTGATTCTGGGTTGTGGAACAGAAAGATCCGAGGTGTTTGAAAGTAGCGGGTCCTTTCTGGATCTTCTTCAACTTCTTGCGTGATCAATGCAAACAGATCGCGTAAGAGTTTTTTCAATGGCCGTTCGCGGCCGCTAAACTTCCTTGATATCGCAAAAGACTAATTTATTTGACCTGCCCAGGCATTGAGCAAATTCTAAAAGAGGACGTATCGGGATTGAAAATAGCGACGGTGGCGGCTACGCTTTTTGCAACGCTTACGGAAAAAACCACGATAGTTTTTTGTCATAAGACTTGCTGAATATTCGAGAGAAAGTGACAGGACCCTGGCCATTTTGTACTTTTGTGTTATCTAGGGCATGAATTTCAAAGGATTTCGGCAGAATAAAAGCGATGCTATAGATTCCCTTATTCCAGAAATCGCGCCGAAAGTTTTTCTTGTCCCTTATTTGTACATGCTATTCACCGATCTTCAATGATGATTTCGAGAAAACACGATCTCTCAAGTAACGTTTTTGGAGAGATAATATTTGCTTAAAAAATACGAAAAATTCGGCGAGGAAACTATATTTGAATCCTAAGGCTTCAATAGCGTCAATCGAATGGACTTATTGCATTTTCAAAAAAAAACGGTGTGCGCTGAAAATGGCCGATAAACTATCCACATTTCTTTGGCCGTGAGTATGGCCCATTCTCAATAGAATAGTTCGAAGCTTAATTTGAAAAATACAAAGGGCGTTGAAGATCGGATCTTGACTAGACTCTTTTTCGTTCGAACTTGGCGAAGGACGTTAAATGAAGCGAAAAATATTAATGAGGTTTCAGGACCAATCTTTCTTGAACACTATTAATTTTTGTGTATAGTAAACTATGATTTTTGAGACTGATGCAGATTATCAACTATCTGGACTGTTGCAAGAATGCTTCTTGCCGAGAATTCTCTTTTTCGACTATCTCAAAATGCATCAACTCGGTGAGGTTTGCAGCACAGAGGATATATGTGCATAGTTAAGATAACATTCCAAGTATTATGATTGTTAGTCTTTAATCTTTCGTATCCTTAACCCTGTTGACGTAGTCGCATCAGGCGGTGACAGGGGGAGAGGGTCGCTTCGCTACATCAAAACCTCGCTGTATTTGCTTAATTTAGCTCAGACTATGAGTAGGAGAAATAAGAAGAATCTCGAACGTGCTTTACCGGGTAGAATCGCGGCAACACGGCGGCTAAAACATCCACAGGAATCAAGTTTTCGAGAATAAACAGAGGGAATACAAAGAAGAAATGATCTTAATAGGTGTAAAGAACATGAGCGTGATCAGCGTTAATTGAAACGAAAAGACTTCGTTGATAAAACTACCTGACACGTTGAGTATATCTCTTTTGCTCAAAACATACTTCACAACGCGTCAGATCTTGAGCGAAAAGATTTGGAGCGTGTGGTTTCAAGAGTTGGTAGCGTCTATTTATTGAGCTCAAAAATTGAGAGTTTTTGCCTTCAGAGTTCTCCACAAATATGCCAAAGATGGCAGTCGAGAAAAAAAGGCTGACAGGACCAAGGGGATTACTTGCTCCAATTAAACTGGATATGTTACATGTAACTGGCGCACTCCGCGTATCTGAAGTGTGTGACTTATTGCAACTATGATAGGCACGCTGAAATCAAAGGCCTCGCATACCATTAATTCATATAATGCCATCCTTCTCATCTCAATGCTGAGAACTGACGCTATTTCGGGCAAAAACAGAAGAGATTCTAGGGTAAAGCAGCTTGTTCAACGATTAAATTGCTCCAGCTCTATACGATGGAGTCCCTTTACGCAAGGCCGAGGCTCATAAGGTTCTGAAGTACTCTTGATAGTGTGGATATTGTCCAACATAATCGTAAGGTCGCGGCTGTTTTACGGTCTGTCGATACTATAAGTTATCTATTAGATTGTATTTTACATTTAAAGTCAATCTTTCCAGGTATGAGCTGCTCCACTGCATAGTTGCAGTTATTTCTTTCATGGACACTCATGTTCATTTACTCAGTACATGACAAAGAGTATTCGCCTACGATGTATATTATTATTCTTATATTCTTATTCTCTGAAAGCATAAAGCCGTCTCAAGCAAGTGCCGCTATTAGGTTTCTTTTAGGTGTGCCTCAACTAGGTGGAATAGGTAAAACAAAGATTCAATTCATCAGCTGTTATATTGTTACATAATATAAAATGGCGTGGTAGCGTCGCGTGTGGCACTTCAGTTTATTCAAGAGAAGTTTCAAGTTCTAAATTTGAGTTGCGAAACCCGAGTGAAATATCGCGTATTGAGGAATATGCATCCACTCTTGGTAAAGTGAAGATTTTATTTTCTTTCAGCTTGATCAAAATTTAGCCCCATGAGCATCTGCCTTCTGCTTAGAGACTGCATAGGACTCTAAAGAGGTCATATTCTTCAACCACTTCTGGATATTGGGATAGTCGTCAACCTTTGCGAAACCACGCAAGAATGCCATTTGTAATGGAAAAGAAATTAATATATCAGCCCCACTTAGTTTACC
This sequence comes from Zygotorulaspora chibaensis, assembly GCA_030565665.1. Taxonomy (NCBI): domain Eukaryota; kingdom Fungi; phylum Ascomycota; class Saccharomycetes; order Saccharomycetales; family Saccharomycetaceae; genus Zygotorulaspora; species Zygotorulaspora chibaensis. The sequence goes on along the minus strand of JAJMCM010000031.1, from coordinate 3,310 downwards.
GCCCACCAAATAGCCCAGATTTCCCGAAATTTCACCTTCGACAAAGTCTAACTGGTTTTTGAGCTCGCCTTTGGAATATTTATCACTGATCTTATCAGTTATTTTTCCCGCAAGATATGATATTGGAAAGGGGATAGGAGCCTTCCTCACCATGGATAAAAGGAATTCGATCATCAAAGGGGGTTGTAGAGAGCCCTCCACATAATACAAATAGTATTGAATCTGCTCAGCCTTGTCAGGATCAGTATTGCTCAATTTATTGTTTATGTCAAAATGCTTCAACACATATTGGAATATATACCCCGACTCAGCCAAAATCTTCTTTTTTCCAGTCTCTTTATCCTCTATTTCAAGTAATGGAGCTCTTCCCAAAGGATGGATTTTTTTCAACTCTTCAGGAGCACGAAACCCCTCGTCCCTTTTATAAGGAATGATTTCATAGTCAAGCTCTAAATGATCTAATAACCACAGAAGTCTGAATGCTCTAGATTCGTTTAGCCAATGAACCCTGATGATTGGTAAAGACATGATAATTTTTGAAGTAGTAAGGACGAAGAAAGTTCCGGCCGCCTAAGGAATTTATCTCTCTACAGAAACTACAGAAACTGCAGTTTTAGTTGGCAGTTAATGCTGTATATAGTACTGGTTATATATTCAGTGAAACTTACATTGCGATAGCAAAATTGCTGCAATGAAAAAAGGGGGCGCATCGCACCTCATTGGTAACCCGGATGCCGAGTGGCTAGACTTTGTTGTAAGAAAAAGTTAAAGGGTCTTGTGTTAATGAGCAGGCCGAGCCGGGCAACTACTAAGAAAAGCGCAAATTCAGAAATAGACATACTCTTTCATGTCTGATTCCTGCCATATAGAAGCACACTGAGGGAAGAAATACACAACAAGCTAAGACTATATGGTGAAAATGGTAAATTGGTACGAAGACCAGAATAAAATTCTGAACCATTTTACAATGCCGACAGGGTTTTATTTTTCTGTTCAGAGAATAGAAGTCCCGAAATTAACCTGAGTTATACATATCGTTTGTTCTCTGGAACAAACCCAATAAAATTGATTTTAGACTGCTAAAAGAACAATAACGGATATGCGGAGTAGTAATTACTTCACTGGTTCGACGAAAAATGATCAGGATTAGTAGAGTCTAAATATTTCAAAAATATCATAATCATCTTCTTGGTATCTTTCTGGTGGGAAGCTAATTTCTCGTGTATAGCTAATGGATATAGCTTTCAACCCCCGAACAAAGAGAATCTTCGAGCTCTGCTATACGCCGAATCTGAAAGTACTTTGTGATTTCTCTTTTGGAGAAGAGAAAGAGAGAGCTGGACCTCCCATATAATGAAAATTGAAATATCATCGTATTCTGTAACAATTGAATCAAATTTACCACTTACAAATGGAATTCCGTGCTTAAAAGGATCTTGATCAAATCTGAACACTGAAATATGGTTCATTCAAGCATAGCAATGATTGAATCAGCTATTTCCGTTTTTAAATTACCATTGCTCTGTGGCACGGACTCGATTCAACCAATTTAGCTTTTAGCTCTCTTATAGTTAGGCGTATCTTTGCTGATTTTAAGTACTTTTCAAAACTGGAAGAATGCTGGAAGGCACTGTTTTTTTAAGGAAGCAAAACTTTAGGACATTTTTGCTTAATGAAATAAACTAAGTGCAAGAGCGTTTCTTTCATCAGAGCAAATCGCTGAAATATTTTTTTGTATGAGTGAAGCATGTCTGACTCAATGAAATCATTAAAATCAGTTTCAAAGTTGGAAAAATAGAAGCTTAGTAACGGTTCTTTTCACTTGGTTAGGAAATAATCTATTTCTGTGTCTGTTTCTTCCATGTATATATATATATTGAAGCACCCGAAGAAAACAGATCATTCATGTTCTTTGCGCGGCTCCGTCATGATTCTAAAATGCTATCAATGTTTCTTCCTTAAAGAAAAAGGTATCGCACATGTATCTCCCTTGGCGCAATTCTAATGGTTTAAGTGACCAAAGAGCTTATATTTCATCGAATTACAGAGACAAATTGGTTTCATTCATTGGTTAACAAGACATAATTTTGAATAATTCCTAATTGCCCTCCACTTCTATCATTTAGCCTATATTTGGCTTACCCAACTTTATATGAATTTTCTGATTAATTTTACGATAGGTCGTGAAAAGATGAGTTATCTTATTGAAGGAAGAAGATGAATTGCACTAATCTGTCGTCTAATCAAAGCTGCAAAAAATAAAAGCGATTGTATTACATGAATATCGACTCAATTCGCACCCATTTCTTTTCAGCTATTCTTTTTTTTCTTCGTTATGTTACAGAGAAAATTGTGTTGAATTAAATTTGGGCTTTCCTATTTTGTACAGTCCTAGTTTCTTTCTTTTTCGAGCATTTAACGCCAAAACCGTTCAACGCATAATCGATAACACTTTTTGAACTATCATAGGAGATAGCAGATTCACTAAAAAATAAAGCCCCACTTAGACTATGGCTTTTGAACGTGGTGTTAGATCGACAAAAAGTGATCGATTTTTATCTCTTCCATTAGTAGAAGAAAGATTTTATGTTTCGCTAAGTAAAACCCAAAAGAAACTGATCCTTCCGTTCTTGAATTGTGATTATTGCTTATAAAATAGTGGTGATAGTGTTTTTGGACGATATTTTTTTACGATGTTTTTCGTTTTTCAGTATAGCTCTTTGGCCAGCTCATTGATTGTTTCGAAGTTCACCTTTGATGAACAACTCTAAATCGACTTCAACAACTATTATTAGTATAATCAGGTAGTTCAGGAAATGTAGGTACCCTTGATCTGCACTTGTTTGGCGCAAACCTTCGATTTGTTAAACCAAGCTGAAAGAATCACCTTGTCTGTTGAAATCGATCACATTTAAAAACCCAAACACCCCTGTTTTTTCCTAATACGGAAAAGGATAATGTATCTCGATGCTTCTCTGCCAAACACATTAATGAAATTTCTTCAGTCCGAGACAGCATCGAATTCAAATTCCTTAAGAGCTGTCTTTAAAAAGCATGGTAATCGAGTCCGGAGACGCAATTTATTATTCCTACAATAAATGTGCATGAACAGCACTTTCTATTGAAAGTCTACTATAAAAAAATACTCTTTCACTTAATTTGATTAGGGATAAATAGGTTACGATCAGAGTAAAATTCAAAAAGAATCTTTTCGCTTTTTTCAATTTTTTTTTTACGCCATGCCGCACAATTTGCAGATCAAGGAGCAATAGAACAACTAACTAACAGATACAAAGTTCAGCACTCAAGA
>JAJMCM010000030.1:0-63045 GCA_030565665.1 Zygotorulaspora chibaensis | reverse complement strand
TTGTGCCATCCAGCTCTGCTCCTGTGAAACCATCGAGTTCCGCACCAGTTGTTCCATCTAGCTCAGCTCCTGTGAAACCATCGAGTTCAGCTCCAGTTGTGCCATCTAGCTCTGCTCCAGTTGTTCCATCTAGTTCAGCTCCAGTTGTTCCTTCTAGCTCTCACTCAAAGTCCACCTCCACAACCACACTCTTACCTGGCAAGGTTACAAGTACCAGCCCTACTTCTTCAGTTGTACCATCTAGTTCCGCACCCGTTGTTCCATCTAGCTCTGCTCCTGTGAAACCATCGAGTTCCGCACCAGTTGTGCCATCCAGCTCAGCTCCTGTGAAACCATCCAGCTCTGCTCCAGTTGTGCCATCCAGCTCTGCTCCTGTGAAACCATCGAGTTCCGCACCAGTTGTTCCATCTAGCTCAGCTCCTGTGAAACCATCGAGTTCTGCACCCGTTGTTCCATCCAGCTCTGCTCCAGTTGTTCCATCGAGTTCAGCTCCAGTTGTGCCATCCAGCTCTGCTCCAGTTGTGCCATCCAGCTCTGCTCCAGTTGTGCCATCCAGCTCTGCTCCAGTTGTTCCATCGAGTTCCGCACCCGTTGTTCCTTCTAGCTCTGCTCCTGTGAAACCATCTAGTTCAGCTCCTGTTGTTCCTTCTAGTTCAGCTCCAGTTGTACCATCTAGTTCAGCTCCAGTTGTGCCATCCAGCTCAGCTCCAGTTGTCCCATCTAGTTCAGCTCCAGTTGTACCATCTAGCTCAGCTCCAGTTGTCCCATCTAGTTCAGCTCCAGTTGTGCCATCTAGTTCTGCTCCAGTTGTGCCATCCAGCTCTTCTGGACCTCATTATGGTAATGTGACTTCAAGTACCTCGGCCAGCGCATACAGTTCTTTGTCATCTATCGCCCCTGTACAATCTAGCACTCCAAGTTCAAGCGGAGGCGAGAGTACAACTCCGTTGTCCTCCACCGGCTCGATCCATTTCTCTACAATCTCGTCTACTTTAAGCAGCGAGTCTTCATCCGCTAGCGAGCAATACAGCACTACTCTAAGCTCCCAAAGTATTGCAATTCCAAGTAGCAGTAGTTATTCAGTTATAACCTCTTCGCCTGCAAGTTACAGCTCTTCCATTCGCGCGCAACCTTCCGCATCAGTTGTCACCATAACTACAAGTGGTAAGACAATAGTTACCAGGACATGTCACGAATGCCAAACATCTTCTACCGCTTCGGAAACTTACGAAACGTCATCCGTGCCAGAGACATCTTCATTTGCCCCAACCAGTGTTTCTACTGTAACAATCACGAAAAATGGAGTAGTGACGGAGTATACTACCACCTGCCCGGAGAGTGAGACCGCAAAATCTTTGATATCGAGAAGTACTGTAGAACAGTCAGTAGAGTCTGTAAGCACCACTGTTACATCATCGTCAGGAACCACCTTAGCCAAGGAGATTGCCACAGCATCCACCCAAGGTGGAAACTCACAAGGAACCACTGTTTCTAGCGAAGCTGCAACAGCATCTACTCAAGGCGGAAACTCACAAGGAACCACTGTTTCTAGCGAAGCTGCAACAGCATCTACTCAAGGCGGAAACTCACAAGGAACCACTATTTCAAGTGAGGTTGCCGCAACATCCACTCAAGGCGGAAACTCTCATGGAACTTTGTCCAGCACTTCATTTTCTTCCGAGAGTACTTTCACTGGCCAAAGCACAAATACTGGTACCCTAAGCAGTGACATAAGAACATTAAGCTCTTCCCAAATTAAAACATCGACATTACCAACTTCTTTGGAGACCTACACGACAACCAAATCTATCTATACCCCTTCAGCGTCTTCCTCATCAATCATCATAAGTTCATATGAAGGTGGTGCTGCCGGCTCCTTCTTCTACTCACCCATGCTATTCGTTGCCGCCTTACCATTGGCTCTATTCTAAAGTTAAAGTGCTGCACAAATCATGGACAAACTGAGTTTTCGTTCGTTTACATATCAACATACTATATAATTACTCGACAATAATACCATTTTAAATTATAGAAATGTCATTTTGAGAAGATTTCACAGCTTTGGCGCTCGATTCCCTGCTTGGTGTTCCCTCGCACTTAAATGGGCAAGCTACCACGATTTCTTACCACTTTATCGATTTCACCGGAACAACAGTGCGCCTTTGCGGCTACGTTTGATTTCGAGTTATGCTTGAGCTCGGTGAAATTGTAGAAGTATGAGGCGGCATTCAGGTGCATATTATTTACCAGACGAGGGAAAATTTTGCGCCTGAGTTGGCCAGTGCTCTGTAGTAGTTCTGGTTCTTCGCGAAGCTTTTTGGCAATACCAGACTGCAGTTGAAGTCACCGGCAAAACAGTTTTGATATTCTCACGACTGACAATCTTCCGACTTCTACCACGTTCTGATCATGGTAATTACTTGTCAGGAACGTCGCATTTCGGGATCGATGAATGTGAAAGCAATGGTTTACCTGTAGCAACGGGGATAGCCAGTTGAGGCAGATCAAGAAATTATTCTCTCAAGCGGGCTCACTGAAGTCTCGAGTTCAGGCGGGGAGAGTTTTGAAGAGCAGTTGCAATGCCCTCATGTTGATAGTCGGGAAGACTTTGTGGTAGAAATTCCTCTTTTTTCTTTTCCAGAACTTATTCTGAAACCTCAACCTCTGCAAAAGAACCTGGACTCGAGCTTAGACGGATTACTGGCCTTTGGTTGGCGATATGAGCTTTTTAGCTCTTGAGGAAGATTTTCATCGCATCATTTATCATGTCATAATTATGAATCTCAAGCCAAATCCCCTCATCAGTTAAACTGTTTGTTTCGCTAATCAAAAGAAAATAGCGAGACCACTTCTGTGAAATTCAGATGCTTCGCGCAGCATGGCTGTACACCAATTGTAGCTGCAGATCCAATACCGGATTGCCCACTCAAGGTTTATTTGTAATGGGAGATGTTCGGAGCTTGTACGTGTTGTATTCCGGTGTGATTGGGACAGCCGTTAAAGACGCTCCTGTCTCACTAGGTAGAGATATTGGTTTTGTTGGGGTATTGATGTATTTGAATCAATGTGCTCTCGTACCTGTTTACTGCTTGAAAGAGCCGCCGAGATCCGAGAGTTTAGCCGCTGAGGAGTTTCACTCTGTCTCTGGCCGGAAACCAAAAGACACGATAGATACGGCGAAGACAGGCTGGAGCTGGTACCAGTGAGGTGAGAATTTTCTGAAAGCCAATTTTAAATATGCTAAATGAGTCAGAGCGTGCGTAATCTAAACTATTAAAATGAATTATTGTGTCGCCCAATCACATTTCAGGTTTTTGCTTCAATCATGTAGCTTTCGGATTCTATACTTAGCTGGGGTGTCACCTTAGATATTGAAACTTCACCGGGTTGCTCGTTCGTGTGTGGGCGAACATCTCTGAGGCAAAAGCTAGTCAAGAGAAGCCCCAATGCCGAAACGGCAACAGTAAAGTAGGTACAGTTCTGGAAGCCAACTCGAAACTTTTCAAATGAGTCAGGTTCTCCCCGAACCTCCGAAATATTGCCTAAAACAGACGCCATGACAGAAAATGTTATTTCGATCCCAAGTTGCCCAAAAGTTTGCGTTACTCCGGAAGCTATACCCTTGGACTTATCGGGGGCCCCTGCTACAGCAAGCTGGAGTCCATAAGGGTAAAAAATTGCCACTCCAAAACCTACTAAAACTTGCGAGCAGAAAAATAGTTTCCAATATACGTCGTCCTTGACCAAATGCAGCTGAGTTAGAATAATAGAGCCTGAAAATGCGAAGAGGAAGCCAAGCGCCACCCCAATCCTGGGTCTTAACTTCACACACCTCAAAGCACACATGCCATTGCCAAGAACCATGATAATGATCAGAGGAATCAGTTTGACGCCGGCAAGCAATGGACTATTGTTGTTTTCATATTGTGAATATTGGTCGATGATGTAAATGCATGAAAAGACGGAAGCATTGTTTAATGCGAACGTTAAAACTATGGGAATGAAGTTGGGCATAAAGAGGACATCCATAGGTACTAAAACTTGCACTTTTTCGAAGTAGGTTGAAGTATCCACACCCATCTGCTTGAGAAGTCGTACGATTCTCGGATAAAAACAATTCCATCCAAAAAAGCCACAGAATAGAATGATGCCAATAGCAAATGGCATATATGCCTTCGGGCGTCTCCACGACTCTCCACCTTCCGTCAACCCTACTACGATCAATATGCTGCCAGTTACAAATATGAATGATCCAATGAAATCAAGCGAGGCGATGCTCGTGGTCGTTTCCTGTCCGCTTGCTTCATCTTTGTCTCGTCCAAGTTCTTCATCCTGGAGCTTTTCAACGTCGTAAGTAAAAAAGAAGGCGGCAGCAGATATGAGGGACATAACGGCAAATGTGAGGTAAAAAACGCCTTTGTAGCCTATCTTTGTCAATGCAAATGCCCCCCCAATGATAAGTCCAAGTCCGATGGTGGAGCTGAACCCACAGGAAACTATGGAGAAATACTTTTGCACTTCATCCTTCGGCGCTAGAATGGGAATCAAAGCGTAGCCACAGGGGACCAGCCCCGCTGCCGATATGCCTTGGAGGGCTCTGAAAACCGCGAAAGCAGGGAAGTTGGGCATCACCGCACACAACAACGACAAAATTGCGAAACAGCCACAGCTTACAGTGAACAAAACTGAATTTCCAACTATGTCACCAAGCCGACCCATGAATGCTATGAAACCAGCGAATGTCACGGCATATGATGTGAGCGACCATGACGCGGTCGTGTACGTGATATTATAAGTCTTCCCAAGATCTTCTATGAGTGAGATCATGCTCGCGACATTCAGCAGATCAAAAGTGCAACCTAGGAAAATCAAAGCCACATTGACATTCAGTTGGTATGGCGAGGTTTGGCACCTATGTCTCAGCCGCCGACAAGCTCCAATTAGCTTTTTGAACGTTTCCGATGCCATTTTCAGTTAGCACTTCTGCCACTCATCATATGCTGATGTACATTGAACCGTGGAGAAATGCAAGGCCATTCCCTGTAGGCTTTATAAGGCTTGAACAGTTAAGCAATGCTCCAACTGCCTAGGACACATACGACATACCGCTGTAGGGAACGTTGTACGCCTGCTTCGTATTCTTCAATGTTCACTGCTAATTTCGAGCGGCCCTGCGCACACCTTTGTGCTTCTCGGACATCGCGAGTATACTCGCCATTATCTCGCTCAACATTCAAAACATAGGTATTCTTGTCTTCGGACTCAAAGACAGATTTTCGGACTCGCTTCAAGCTGTCGGAAAAAAGAGCAAAATCGGCAAAATCGCCACCGACGAGTCATCTGCTTGCTTTTTTGTCAGGGCTCGGCCGTTTTCCCGCATACACCTCATTCAAACACTTGCAGTCTACATAGCAGCTCATGAAGCCTGGCTTTCTTGTGCCGCACAGATGTCAATCAATAGTATGTCTTTCAACCACTTATGGCACGCTTCCAGCTGGCAATAGTTAGAGCAAATTCATTCATTTGCTTTGATTGAAATAATTAAGCATTTCTGCGTGGGCCGTCAGTTCTCCCTGCTTTGGCGGATCTAATCAAGGGCGTGGAACTCGATCTCTAAACTCGGATCACCACCTATACTGTGGCATGTCACCAGCGAGTGCTGACCTTCAAGGATTATCCATAATTTCATGTATTGAGTGCAGAAGGAGAAAAGTCAAATGCAACAGACAGTTTCCCAAATGTCAAAACTGCATTAAAAAGCATTACGATTGCACATACCCTCCGACTCTACGAAAAACGAGCACGAAACTTACAAAAAAACGCAAGGGTGGCAATTCAAGGTTTTATGGCTTCAGCTCTGTTAACAGGTCGCTCTTCGAGGTGGGAATGCCCTTCTGCAATGTCGACTTCGAACTCGAGAGTAAGAACGCTCCCAGCCAGACTAAGAGGTTCACTTCCTCAAATACATTTAAAATGTACATTGAGAACCCTGAACAGACACTTGCGGCCATCGACCGTATAAGAGGAAGTATTTCGGCCTCTTACTTCGACGAGATAGTGGATCTTAATTCACTAGAGTTAGCTCTCTGCTCTAGGCAGGGCTCCGACTATCAAACCTTATTGCTGTCGTATGCGGTTGTCATTGTATCAGAAAGATTTTACGATACTCCCCCAGATGTGGAGATTCTTTTAAATGAACTAAACCTCGTTCTCGACCTGTGTCCAGACTGTCCTGAGAAAGTGTCATCATTGATACTCCTAGCCGACTATTATCATTTCAATTTCAAAATAGAAACTGCTTGGAAGTGCACGTTTCTCGCAACATCTATAGCTTATGCACTGGGGCTACACACATCCTCATCCAAGATCTGGGTGATGCTGGTTTTGAACGACGCGCTTCTGTGCTCGGTTGTGGGCCGCCCAACTTCCATAAAATCGGTGAACTCTAAATTGATTTGCCGGCTTTGCGACGGATGGGGAGAAATTGCCTATTTATTGAGGGACTGCAACGAGGTTCTGCTCAATTTGAAATCCGAGGACTCCATTGAAAAGGTAATTTCGCTAGATATGAAATATGACGATTTTATAGAGAGAACAAAAAAAACAATGAAGTGTAGCAATGGAACCGAAAACCCAGAACTCATGTTGTTGGGATACTTAAAAGTCTGCATTATGACCGCGATCAGAATAAAGCTCCTCTTTCCCGTATTTCCCAAACACAGGGCCATAAAGACTCAACTGGATGAGAACTGTAGTGCTCTGACACATTGCCTTCGAGGACTGTTCCAATTTCTAACGGAAAGTGGTCTAGCTAGCGAACAAAAACCATTTTCTATACGATCACAGTTTTTTCCCGCTTATTGCAGCATGTTCCAGGGCTTTCTCTTACAATTCCTTTTTACTTCCAATGAGTTGCTTGGAAAACCCGATGTTGCTACAGACGATACCACTAGCATGTATCTTCCACGAGATTTTGAGCGCGGAGAGCTGTTTATGCCATCTTTGAGCAATATTGTGTCCTTAATACATGATTATGAAAGCATCTCTAGAAACATTAGTTTTTGCAGCTTTATGACCGACGTTTTCGAATCTTTTCGGGCGCTACTCAATCAGAAGAAGCGTGGCGCCAATACAAAAACGCTCAATGATTCAGCTCGAAGTGATTCATCTCGAAGTGATACTCCTCATGCGACGCTTAAAGAGCAAAACGTAAGCCCTCTTCTTCCCGATCATATGAATGTGCCTGAAATGAGCGAGAAAACATCACCGCTCATGACGGATGATATTGCTGAATGGATTACATCGTGTTTCTCTGAGGGCATAACCTATCTTTATCCGGCAGAACGGACCCCTTGAGTGATAATAGTAAATTCTCTCAATTGTTGGAAGTAAACGGGAGCTCATCCCTCTAATTCATTTGTCATCACCACCTAGGCGCAAGATGAACCCAGTGCGGCTACACATATATTTTGAACGTATACACTTCTAAATTGCGAGGAGCTTGAAATGCATGCGACTGTGTGGAGGCAAAAGCCAGCCCGAGAGGACTGGAAGTATCGCCATATCGCATCGATGCTCATAAAAATGTTGGACGTGATGTATTTCGCTGCGCTAGTCCAGTCGAATGCAGACGGGAAATTTGAGTTGCATTTGATATCGACGCACTCGAGATACTTCCTGCTACTGCCGCAATTTGAGCAGGTCTTCGACGCCGAGTTCTTTTCGCTTCCTTCCGATCACTTTTTCGGATTTTGAAATAGTTGCTAACCGCATCGTGTTTCAAGTTATATTCATGATACCCAGGCCAATTCACCTCACCGGTTAAGGCATTTGTTTTTCTATTCAAAAGAATATCGCGAGATCACTTCTATGTGAGTTTAGATTCTTTGCACAGCAAGATTGGAAGCTGTGTTAGCTGTAGCTCTGCATGCCGCATCACTAATGCAAGGTTTACCTTTGGGTGGTCAAGAATAGTTCTTTCAAAACGTAAGACTTTGTCCGAAGAATGGTTTTTGTATCGAAATCTTGCTTAAGGAAAAGACAGATATAATTCAAGAGATTCCGGCGCGAATGACTCTATTCGTACCTTTTGTAATTGTTGAGCCGCCGGACAGCTGCCTGGCCTCCCGAGCAAAGCCTATCTTAGTCGATTTATCGTTATAGCACGTCGCGGTTGCCGAGAATTATTACCGCCGAGGTGCTACGATGTTTCTCAGGCTACAAACTAACAAGCGGTTACAAGACAGCGGAAGAAGTGCCTGTAACGATAAACCCCCTCCTTAAAAAATGCCGGTTTTCTATTTTAGAAGTTTTACTATTGCAAAAAATAGCATCTAATATAAGGAACAGCGCTAGGCCCTCATTAGAGAGCAATATGATGTTCTTGAAGTTTGTAATATTTCATGGAAAATTACGTGTATTCTCAAACAGTTTTTCCCATAACAGAAAAAGAGCTTATTTATCAGCATAGAGAGAACGTCCGAAAACTGAACTGAACTGGGCACTGATAAAGCGAGACTGCATGTCGAGACTTCTGAGAATCAGCAGTAGCCGCATCAATTATCCGTCGGTCCTTGAGAACATGAAGATATCAGCTAGTCAAGTTGCAGCACTCCAATTCTCGGCGAACATTCAAAGGTTAAACATTTAAATACACACATTCAAATAACGAGGCTGATCGGGTTTACATATTCTCATTTTATTAATCAAGAGTAGCAACCACCTCCAGTTCATATTTGATGGCGGCATCCATAAATCCGACTACAACACAGCTACGTGCTGGTTTTTGTGGGAAATATTCACCATATATTCTGTTCACGACCTCGGAATATTCTGCGTGGGATATGAACATTGTTACTTTGAATACATTCTTCAAAGTAGAACCAGCTGAAAGCAAAATATTCTCTACGTTGTGAATAGCCAAATGAACTTGGTCTGCAATATCATCCGGTGTTTCGCCCGTTCCGTAGTTGGATCCTATAATTCCGGAGCTAAAGACATGTCCATTACTGACGTAGGCTGGAGACAAAACTGGGTGCTCCTTGCCTTGAATTGATTCCCAGGTCACTTTTTTGGCAGACATGAGGATAAGGTACTCACTTGAATACTGCTCTATTCTGATATTTTTAAAAGTCTTTACTATTGACCACTTTGTGGTAGATGGCCTTAGTTTTAGATGCGAAGCTACTTAGATCATTAGAAGGTATATGATAATAATAATTCACCCTGTTTTTGAGAAAAACTGCAATAGTTGCAGTTTCTTATATATGGCCCTGAAAATATCTAAAAGAATCAGATCTCCATCTGCATCTTAAAACAAAAACACCTGGTGGGGGGACCCGAGTCAAAGCCTAACTTTGATGGGGTATCTACTCGGTGGGGGCCCTGATAAGAAAAAGACAAATGAGCTCAACAATGAAAATCTTACCATAGGAACATCACTTCACGCAATTCATGGCTCAGAATTGCATCTTAGTAGTTGCACAAACAATTCCCTTAAAACACATCCTGGGAATCGAATGAGGCGTTAGCTTCGGTTGAGATACGTAGTCTTTATGTTGCTATATTGATTATAAGTAAACTAAAAAATAAATAAATATACTAGACAAGAGAAAATGAAAAAATAGTCAATAATTGCTTGACCATATTCATTTTTCACCCTTCTCTTCCTCTTGTAATGTCTTGAATACAAATCGAGGGGTGGATTTGTCGTACGTTATTCCATTTTCCACCAACTTAATAAAAACGCTTTTGAAATCATCGAACCATGCCTGCTGATCATCGGCATATTTCTGGACATACTTCAGGAACTTTGGGTCCTGTCTCAGAGCATAATCGGTCGGCAACATCATGTCACCTTTTGGTGAGTTATACTGCATATTTCCAGCATCATTCTTTTCGAATTTCCACTTTTCTTCCAATAAATTGACATAGAAATCATTTGTGAACACGTTTTGATCATCGTCCCAGGGACCTTCGAACCCTGAGTTTTTCAAATGAGTTTTACCTAGTATATGAGCACCAAGCAATGCGACGACTTCTTGGTCATTGAACCCAAATCTTTGGTAGTAGTTTCTAACATAATCTGCACCCCCAGTAGGCACCGGTAATCTTCCATTATCTGGCACCGTCTCTTTTCCGGTATCTACCCTACCAGGTCTCCACGGAATCTTTGGACCATGCAGTTCCTGGATCGCTGTAACACCACTTAGCGTATACAGGTCCCCATGAGATATCCAAGGAAATTTCTCGTGAATGGGTGCTAGGAAATTTGTAGCGTTCTCCAAACCTTTGCTTAAAGGATCACTGGCTTCCTTTGGATATCTAAACGTTCCGCCGTAGGACCCACCCGAGTTATCGCTCTTATCATAAGTACCGGAAGTATGCCATGCAAGACGCACTAGCACAGGACCATACCCGATTTTGTTGTCGTATTCAGTTTCATCTCTCAACTTCTTTGCGATGGCATTGTAAACATTCTGGAAATCCTTATAGTTTTTGCCTTCTTCCGTTTTTGCGCTGTGAACAACTGCTGTGCTCAGCAGAAGCGTTCCGGTACTTTTGAATCCCAAACCATAATTTTTGCCACTGCTACCATTCGAGCCTCCACTGGCGAGTGCTGCATTTGTAGCTGCAGTAGCAGCACCGGCAAAATATAAATTTTTCTTACCAAAACCTCTGATGAATGCGGCCATCTCGTCTTGCCCTCTGTGCTTAGCAGAATATCTCGATAGGGCTCGTCGGCAGCAACTTGAATTAAAAGATATGCATGACTATATATGTTGCCAATTTGAGAGCATACCAACTCTGCTCTCCGTGGATTACAGATTGATCAAAATGCAGTGGCAAGCAAAGGAAGGGATCATTTCTTACTCAGAAAATGCCAAGTATCTGCGCATCCTACCCAATGCAGTAACAACCGAAGGAAGGGATGGCAGTGACACCTGATAACCCTAACGGAAAGTTCTTTTCACAGCATCTGGCCGAAAATGCACGAATGCCGTTCGAGATTTAACAAAGGGAGAATCGACTTTTCCTCGTATGTCCAGACATTCGAAGGACAAATGCAGAATTTGCTACAAGACATTGGGAGAAAGAAAAAAGTGCACGTGAGCTCTGCATGTCATCTGCCCGTTCCTAACATCTTAAGCTAGACATGTTGCCCGTTTTAGCCTTCCCAAATGACGTCACGAGAACGCGGAGCCAGGTACCAACACCAGGACACGATTGGTGACAATCAATTTCAACAGATCGTTAAAGGAAATCGCATCCTCGAGAGTAATAATGTGGGATTTTGCAGCGAGAGGGCTCTTTAGTGAAATGCAACGTACCAATCACGGAGGTAGACTTGAGTATGGGTAAGCCCAGGCAGGCTTGTCCATCGAAAGTTAGCCATTTCAGGGTGACTATTGCGCTGTTCCATGGTTTAATGCCTCGAAATAACGCTTATAAAAATTATTTGCAGTGTTGGTAGTGTGCCTTATCGTAAAGGTAACGGCACGGTAGATATCAGCAATTTTGGTACAAATAATTTAAAGGTTAGCTTCCAAAATTGCAAATTGACCCTTCAAGTTCGATTTCCTTGTGCGGTAATTCTTCCTCCTTCGTATCTCATTAAAAAAAAATTAATTAATTCTACTTTGATTATTTGATAAAAATCTGCTAATATGGTCCCTCTCAAGAACTGTAGTAGCCTCTCATTTCAGAATGATCGTGGAAAACTCAAATTCCAAGGTTTTCAAAGCATAAACTCGCTCGCTCTAAGCCTCAAATTTAAAATATCCATCGCCGTAATGTTTGTGACGTTTTCTTATTACTTTTTAGTATATCGAGCTGACGCTGGCCAGAGGTGTAGGTAAATCAATCACAATGAAATAGGGACAGCATTAAAAGCAAAGATAGACGGAAACACAGCCAATATCCGCTGACTGAATCACTATTGTCCAATAACCGCGCAGGCGCAACATCGTGTCGTAGGGCACAATATCGCAATATATAATAAAAAAGGCTGCACATAAGTGTTCAGAAATGTGGATTAAATGGAGTTTCGAAAATGGGATCTTTTCCAGCTGGAACTTCCAAACAACTAAAATACCTACCTAGAATTAACTGCCTTGGCACTCAATGCAAGCCTGTAAAAAAATCAAACCTAAACATTCAAGAAAAAAGAGGCTTGGAGGGAGTTTTTAAAAAAATTATCGTGCAAATCGTATTCGCTTCCACATGAAGAAGTCTCTGAATAACTTGAGTTAGCTGTAGCCATAGCTCTCCCAATTTTTGTTGATCGAGTCGGTCAATTCCTTTGGGTAGCCCTTTTCAAAGTCACAAGTGACAAAGTCAAACTCACCTAGATATTGCTGTCTGAAGATACAATTAGTTACACATTTACCACCCTTCAATGTCTTGATTCTAGGAGACTGAGAAACAAATGGAGCCAGTGGAAAAGAAGTGACATCATCAAAAGCTACCTGATCTGACACGGGAGTATGTCTAGTGACGTAAGCCCAAATAACTTCTCTGAAGTTAAATATGTCAATGTCGTCCGCAACAAGCACTATTTCATGGATGATGAATCCAACTTTGCTATTGAAATAAAGATCACCTACCTTCTTGCAAAAATCCTCGGGAGTAGTCTTCAATGCTTGCAACTTTTTCAAGTCAACCTTCAACACCAACCATAAAGCTTGTGCCTCATATGGAGTAAAAGCGTCTATAACTGGTAAGCCAGATTCAATAGCAAGCTGTTTTGCTTCAGCCGCCACCAATGAACCAATCAAAGTATGAGTTTCATCCGTACAGAGACCTGGATTTGAAACAGGAAGAATGGCGTTGTCTCTATATGTCATGGTTTTTACAGTATACATTGGGCATGGATGACCTTCGCCCTTGAAAACGTACCCATGCATCTCACCAAATGGGCCCTCACTGTGGGTCTTGTTCATGGACAAAGTTCCCTCAAAAACCATTTCACAGGTTGCAGGAACCAATAGATCATTAGATTCACACTTCACAACTGGTATCGGCTCTCCCAAGATTGCACCAATGTAGTCAGATTCGGATTGACCGGCCGGAATTGGCATTGAACTAACTAATATGGCCGCTGGAGGAACACCAAAACACAGCGCAAACGGAATCTCATCTCCCTTACCAGCGGCCGCCCATGCATCAGCAATCTCTCTGATGTGCTGTGGCCTGATAACCAGACCGGTGATATGCTTGTCGTCAACAACCATACCTCTCGCAATAGACCAATTAGTCCATTTCTTATCGGGAGTTTGAAGGATCCACATCCCATAAGTTTGCAAATATTTGCCACCATCGGAGTGGTGTAGATATGGGGTGGGTAAACTCTCCAAATTAATTTCATCTTCATGAAGGACGTGTTGCTTGCATGGAGCAGATGCGGCAGAAACAATAGTTGGAGGCAAAGGTTTCTTTTGCTTACATTCCAAAAGGAAGTCTATGATTTCTTTGATGGGAGTCTTCGGATCGAGCCCGAGGTGATGAGCAACTCTACCGTGGTCACCAATCTTTTTGCTTCTCAAGCCCGCTGGGCAACCTAAAATGCTAAAGAGATCCTTTGACGCACCTTTGATGTTCGTGAAGAAAGGAGCTGGCAATTTTGATTCGTACGCTTTTCTCATAATGGCACCCACCTCCAAATTCGGATCGACCTCTTTGGTGATTTCCACCAGATCATTTTCGTCTCTTAGAACTTGAATAAAATCTCTAAATTTTAAAGCTGGGGTCAACTTGGACATTGTAATGGTATAGAAAGAATGTGCTTGGCACTCAAAATAAGCAAAGCTTGAGGAGTCTTAAGGAATTAATTAAAGTTGAAGCAAGTGTGAAACTAAATTCATTCTTTTGATGGATCGAGGTAACGGGATCATGAGATTGCATTTAAACGAAATCGGACATAATCTCGGCTGTTGCTAAAGCAGCCAAGCGCCGCGGGAGCAAAGGTCGCGCAGCGCGTTTACAAAGACATGTAATCTAGGTTGACTTTAAATACAATGCGGACTTGCTCTCCCAGTGCACAAGAACTAAGTCCTAGCGTGAAATAACTGGAATTCCCACTATCCACCTTCGAGTAACCAGTAAATAAATTACTTGAGCTGGGTAAGGAGTTGCAGAGGTAAACAGCAGCCTCCTTCTGCATTCCGAGATTAGATGGGTGAGGTTTGATCACAGTCCTATGGCGATTCTGCCTCTTTTTTTTGCTCTAATTTTGTAGACATGAAGATATTGTGGCAAAAATTTCACTAGCCCTTGTTCCGGTACATCTTCTGAAGCGCAAGCATTGCGAAGGTACCTTCTTGAACATGAACTCGAGTGCGTACGGTTTCGTGGTTTTCTTCGCTATGTTATGTTTGGCAGTTCTTGAAGAGCTTGCCAAATGCATCATTTTTGAAGTCGTACGTATAATCATCGAGCCAACCCCAACCGGCGGTTAAAAAAATTGTTTCGCTTTTAGAAAGAATTCAGAGACACTTCCCCTCAGGACATCGTTCCGTTAAGCGGTAGAGTCAGACATTTTCTATGAATATGACGTAGTGTGATGGACCAGGTACTTGTAGCTGGAACAATTCCAATCTTATGCACCCTGACCTAACTTTGCGCAGCATTTCATAGGATGCCCATGATTGGCGATTTTGCCGGGTAGCGTCTAGCCGAGATGGACAAGAAGGGTACTAGGCCAGCGGCCCACCTTGGGTTTATTAGCTATTAACTGAAGTGTTATCGGATGAAAAAGGAGGCTGTTACGTGATTCAGCGAGCTCAAGCAATTTTAGGTGCTTCCTTAAATGCAATTACGGATTCTTAGTCGCTCATGGATCACATGAGTTAAGGCAATCGAGCCCAAAAGGAAATTAGGTCTTACTGTGCGGACAACTTGGTATCAAAGTGAAAATTAATTAATATGTACTTTACTCTTTATTGATGCCTCCCCATCGAGGAAAAGTGTCGGAATGAATACCAAAGCAATCCAGGATTCTGCCCACACTTTGTTCCACAAGATCTTCAATGTTTTTGGGCTTCGTGTAGAACGCTGGGACTGGTGGGAATATAATTGCCCCAGCCCTGCACAAAGCCAGCATATTCTCCAAGTGAATAGAGGACAAGGGAGTTTCTCGAGTAACCAACAGTAGCCTTCTCTTCTCCTTGATGGAAACATCGGCAGCTCTTGTTATTAGATCCTCCGTAAACCCAATTCTAATTGCAGCTAAAGATTTCATTGAGCATGGCGCCACAATCATACCGTCGTGCTGGAAGGATCCGGATGAAATACATGCAGAAACGTCTCTGACAGAATACGTCTTGGTAGCCAGAGCTGCTACATCATGTGGCTCCCAGTCTGTTTCATACTTCATCGTCGCTGCACCCCATTTAGATATTATCAAATGGGTCTCGACATTCAATTCCTTCAGTATTTGTAAAAGTCTGATTCCCAGTGACACACCCGTTGCACCAGTAATTGCAATGACAATTCTCTTTGGTCTCGATACCGAGGTGTGCACATTAACAACATTACTTGATAATGCATTCGATAATGGAATGGTAGAGCTTGAAATGTTTCTGAGCGCAAAGCCTCTGGTTATAAGAGTCGAGGCTCTTACGGCCGCTACTCGGTCCCTGCTACGAAACAGAAACATATTTACCGAGGGAAGTGAAATTTGGCTAGTGAGAGGGAGATGATGCCTAAATTAACATGGTTCACTCTAGTTCACTCCTATTCTCCCAATTTAACCATGTTTCCAGGATAGTTTTCCTAGAGATTCAGCGACCAACACGAAAAGGCGCCTTGCCAATTTCGTGCTGTTAGAAGCGCTCTAGGGAACCATCGATACGCTAGCACCATAGAAAAATACGTTCAAATAACTCCACAAATCCCAGTCACGTGATACATGCGAATCTTTTCACCTTCCAAGAGTACTCCTGCAAGATGTTATTACTTGCATGAGGAGAGCTTACTAAATACATCTTGCAAGCTAAAATAGGTTGTAAACTATATTCTATATTAGCGTAAAGGGTGGAAAAGCAGTACAACTAATGACTGTATTCATATCGGGTGCCAATGGATTCATTGCCTTGCACATCGTCAATGACTTACTAGAATCGGGATACAATGTGATTGGCTCCGTTAGATCGCAGGATAAAGCAGATCAACTACATAAACAGTTCAACACATCAAAGCTCTCCTTATGTATTATCGACGATATCTCTAAATTGGATGCGTTCGATGAGGTTTTCTCTAGGCATGGAAAGGACATCAAGGTAGTATTGCATACTGCTTCGCCCTTCCATTATGATACTAATAATTGTCAAAAGGATATTTTGAACCCTGCAGTGAACGGAACCAAGGCGATTCTAGAGGCCATCAAAAAGTACGCGTCTGAGTCTGTGGAAAGGGTTGTGATAACCTCTTCTGATGCTGCCGTGACAAGCTTCGAGGATGACACTGATCCAAATAATCTTTTGACGGAAAAGTCTTGGAACGCCATTAGTTGGGATGAAGCATGTAAGAACTCTGAAAAAGCATATTATGGTTCAAAGACGTTCGCTGAAAGAACTGCGTGGAATTTCTGGAAAGAAAATGAGAATAGAGTAAAGTTCAAATTGACGACTGTAAACCCAGTTTGGGTTTTTGGGCCCCAAATGTTTGATGAAAATGCATCCGGGCGTTTGAACACCTCTTGCCAATACATCAAGGAGCTTCTAGATTCCACTGTAGAAAATGAGATCGATTTAGAAATTGCGGGCGGATACGTCGATGTTCGTGATGTATCAAGGGCACATATGGTTGCCTTCCAAAAAAAAGAATCCGCAGGTCAGAGACTTGTGTTATGCGCAGGCAGATTCACTTTACTGAATATGGCAGATATTCTTGCTGAAAAATTTCCTCAACTGCAGAACAAAATGGCTACAGGTGATGCCGAGCATAGTTCTCAGCGGTTAGATTCCTTAGCTAAATTTGACTACACTGCTACAAACAAAATTTTAGATTTTGAATTTATTCCATTTCAGAAAACCGTATGCGACACCGCGGCTCAGATCCTAAAGATGGAAAAACGACTGTAAATGCTTCTTATCCTCATGCCCCTTCTAATAGAAATAAAACAATGCATCCAGAGGTTCGATCGAACTTCTAAGCGTGATTACTGCGGGAAATGGGGGATGATATAAGTGCAGTGCTCTGATGCATGGCATGTAGATCGTAGATTAGAATGGTGATGCGACCTCCATTAACATTATGTGTATCTCTTTCAGTAAATTCCAAATACGAATTATGCCACACATTTGCAAAATCCCTTCAGAGCTCTCCCATGATCTCAGACCTAAAACACTTGTGACTGGTGGTAGGATCATACTGACGCATATTTATACTGCCATTGTTTGAACTTCATTCGTATGTTGCCGGACCATTGTGCCAATACCGCGAAGGATTCTGACGTACAATTACAGCACAGCCGAATTTCATTGCACAATGCACGTTACTGAATTATCTTTTCCGTAGCATTTAAATTATCAAGGCCATTCCTTGTGCAATTTATTTATTTTCAGGTTCGTTGGGGACATCAATGCAGCAAGTGATCCTCAAGTGTTTTACTTAGTTGTCAATGACAATTGGCGGGCCTTGCAGTCTCGCCACACCGAGCAATGGTCCCTGTGCCTTCGAGTGCAGGACAGGTACCAGGTGGATGGAAAGTTACGTAAGCTAATTATCTGTGTAAAGGAGCCAGACGGGGTTCGCTGAATCGGCGTCTGCATAGGTAGATAGAACGATCATGGTTCGTCGCATTCAGCGAAAAAAAGAAATGCGAATCATCAATCAATAAGAGATATAAATTCTACCTTCCCATGGCTTCAAAACTCTGGAGGACGGTTCAACTTCGTTATTAGGTAAGTTTCCGAATGCCAGGGAGTAAGAAGAGCTATCATTTGGAATTTCAAAATCAATTTCGTCGGAACTGAAGTTCAAAGCGGCAACTAATCTCTTACTGCCATACCTCTTGCTGAAGCTGAATAATTTGTCATTCTCCAAATTTAAGAATTCAAAGTCATAACCATAAACTGTGATATCCTTGTGTAACTTTCTAAATTTTAATGCTTTTTTCCAGAAGTTTAGGACGGAGTTGGGATCTTCAGCTTCTTCCTCGACGTTGATACCTTCTCTGAAAGATTCATTTAAATCGAACCACGGCTTGGCCTCTGGTCCGGAGAACCCGGCGTTCGGTTCCTCCTTGGACCATTGCATTGGGGTCCTGGCGTGATCTCTTGAGATCAACGCAATTCCCTTTAAGAATTTCTTCATTTCGTTTGAATTTACGCCATGTTCTTCCTTGATTAATTTGTAGTTCGTCCTAACTTCAACGTCTTCGTACTTTTCTACCGGCCAATTTTTTAAGTTCACTTGGCCTAACTCTTGACCTTGGTATAGGTACAGCGTTCCAGTCAATGAAACCTCTAGGACGGAAAGCAGCTTACCGGAAGTGACACGATTTCTTGGCGAATCATCTCCAAATCTGGTGATCGAACGGGGTTGATCATGATTCTCCAAGTAAATAGTAGACCAGCAATCTGTGCCGTTAATATATCCGAAGCTTTCAGCGATTGCCAACTTCCAAGTTTTCAGAGATGAAGGAACTAATTTATAACGGAATAACTCCGATGTGCCGACATCCGTATGTGCAAAGTTGAAAAGCTCGCAAAGTTCGTGCCTTGAAGCAGATGTATACATTTTCTTGACCTCGTCTGGAGCTTGACACATTTCACCGACAGTCATGATTTCTCTGTCACATTGAACCCTATTGGCTATGAATTTATTTAATTCCTGGTGAAACTCATGGATGCGGGGACCGTTCATAGTTAAAGAAGCACTGTTTTGATAAGCAGAATTCATGTCAGTCACTGGAGCATCTGGCAAGCCTGGCACCTTGGAGTATAGACCTCCAACATCGATCCTGAAGCCATCAACCCCATGATCCAACCAAAAACCTACCGAGGTCTCGTATATGGCTTTTCTGAACTCTTCGCTTTCCCAATTGAAATCTGGTTGACTTTTTGCAAACAAATGCAAGTAAAACTCTTTTGTTATATCATCGAAAGCCCAAGCGGACCCTCCAAACACAGATCTCCAGTTGTTTGGTGGAATTGGCTTGCCGGTCTTATCAAAGCCCTTTGGTGGTCTCCAAATGAACCAATCACGTTTAGGGTTGAATTTTGAAGATCTACTTTCCTTGAACCACGCGTGTTCTGACGAACAATGATTAATAACCAAATCAGTGATGAATTTCATACCCAATTTGTGAGCCCTGTCAATCAGTTTAAAACAGTCTTCATTTGTTCCGTAAGTGGGCCAAACTTTCTCGTAGTTAGCAATGTCGTATCCCATATCGTCTTGCGGAGAATCATAAAATGGAGAAATCCAAATCGCATCCGCACCAAGATCCTTTAGATATTCCAATTTGGAGTTGATACCCTTTAAATCACCCCAGCCATCATTATTAGAGTCTTTGAAACTGGCAGGATAAATTTGGTAAATAGTGGCTTCTTTCCACCACTTAGCTTTTGTTTCTGGATGAGCTAAAATGTCTGACATATGACCACTGTCGGGGGTAACTTCACCTTGGCTTTATATGATGCCACCTTGGAATCGGGTCCTTCTTAATGTTGAGGAAGTGCAAAACTAAAAATGATTGGGAAAGTTTGCTATATTAAGACTTTCAAAGCTTGAGAATACGTATATGTATACTACTTCAAATATTCGTGAGGTGCAGCCTGACTTGTGTGAAGTTAAAAGTCGCACTTTGTCAAAGAAGCTGAACCACCCTATTCAAATATCTCCTGCATCGCAAGCAGCCAGAGGTTTAAATATTTACCAATACTCAACATGTGCGTGGACCAGAAGGCCTGGCGTGTCCACCCAGAACGTATTTCCCCCATTGCGGCGCCACGAACACGAACACTAAAATATAGTAGCACCGATAGCGTGTTGTGCTACAGACTCACCTGTTTGCTACATAACTTTTCAACGTTCTCTTCTCGATATCGCTTTTATCCGTGTAGGCGGAAATACCCCCGCTTATTCCCTGGGGCGCTTTCCCCTGACACCCCACATTTACCCCACCCCCGCACACACAAATCTCCCGTATTGTTCTCAGAGCGCATGATATGCGGGTGTATGTAATTCCAGCCTTGGCATTACCGCCTGGACTTTGGGACAAAATTTTCTCTATTTTACCCCACGAAGGGACAGATTGTCTCCCTATGGGTAGTTGAATTTGTTCAACATGGTGAAGTGGTTCGAGATTTCGGTGCTGTTTTTTAGCGTCGGTCGACTTAGGAAGCAGCTGGAAAGTTTGCGTATTCTAAATATATGCGTAGATACTTACCTTGCTGCCTAGGTTAGGGAGCTACTAGTTTCCAAGTTCGTCAGTGGCCATCCGTGTCTTCTCAATGCATGCAAACTCCGAAGGGATTTCCGCTCAACATATCCAGAATTGTTTTTGCCCTAGAAGATATATTTCCAGTTTTTCAAAGACAATTGGATATGAAGAGAACTATATATATTCAGGTTCATTTTCTAGACTTGATGAATTTAGGTATCATGTATTATGGAATTAGTGAAAATGAGAGGTATCAATTCCCTGTTGAACAGAGAAAAGAAAGATTTGACTATTCAAGATGATATTCATGCCAGCTCTTCAAGTAATGTGGGGGGGCTAAGCCGTGGTCAATTGGAACTGGATGATCTCGACAAAAGCAAGATGAATGGAGGGGTGGAGTTGAGCCATTTAGAATACACAGTAGATCTAAATCAGATGGATGACGAAAACGTCGAGAATCAAGTGCTAGCTAGGGTAATGAATGCCGCCGAGGATGCCAAGGAAAATGATGAGGAAGAGAAAGAAATGACTTTATGGCAAGCTTTAAAGCGTTATCCCAAAGCCGCTGCCTGGTCGCTACTGGTATCCACTACTTTGATTATGGAAGGTTACGATACAACTCTATTGAGCTCCTTTTTTGCATTACCTGTTTTCCAACAGAAGTTTGGTACTAAAACGAAAGACGGAATCTATGAAATCCCCTCCCAGTGGCAAATTGGTTTGAATATGTGCGTATCATGTGGTGAAATTCTCGGCTTGCAAATGACAGGCTTTATGGTTGAAAGAATTGGCAATAGATTTACCATGATTATTGCATTATGCCTGCTGTGCTGTTATATTTTTATTTTATACTTTTGCAAAAGCTTGGCTATGATTGCTGTTGGCCAAATCCTCTCTGCCATGCCGTGGGGCTGCTTCCAAAGTGTTGCTGTTACTTATGCATCAGAGGTTTGTCCACTGGCATTAAGATATTACATGACTAGTTATTCCAATATGTGTTGGTTGTTCGGTCAGATATTCGCATCAGGTATCATGAAGAACTCACAAGAAAACTTGGCTAATTCCGATATGGGCTATAAACTTCCCTTCGCTTTGCAATGGATCTGGCCCCCTCCGTTGGCTCTGGGGATTTTCTTGGCGCCCGAATCTCCATGGTGGTTAGTAAAGAAGGGCAGGATACCCGATGCCAAGCGCGCCTTGAATAGAATTTTAAGCGGCAAAGGTGAAGAGAAGGAGACTCAGGTCAAGATGACACTTGAGAAGATGAGGCTTACAATTGAAAAAGAAAAACTAACGGAAGAAAAGTCAGGTAGTGTACTTGAATGTTTCAGGGGTGTTAACCTCAGAAGAACTAGAATAGCCTGTCTAACTTGGATTGTTCAAAATAGTAGTGGTTCTGTTCTGCTTGGATATTCGACCTATTTCTTCGAAAAGGCCGGTATGGCGACAAGTAGTGCATTTACTTTCTCGATTATACAATACTGTCTTGGTTTGGCAGGAACAATGTGTTCCTGGTATGTTTCAGGATGGGTTGGCAGGTGGACAATTTTAGTTTCCGGTCTTGCGTTTCAAATGGTAATTCTATTTATTATTGGAGGGTTAGGGTTCTCTTCCAACTCCCAAGCTAGTTACGGAAGTGGAGGTCTCCTGTTGGCTCTAGGATTTTTCTACAACTTAGGTATCGGTGCAGTTGTCTATTGTATTGTGGCTGAAATTCCTTCGGCGCGGCTGAGAACTCTCACCATTGTTTTGGCTCGTAACTCTTATAATTTGGTTGGTGTCATCAATGCTATTTTAACGCCCTACATGCTGAATACAGAAAACTGGAATTGGGGTGCAAAGACGGGATTGTATTGGGGTGGTATCACAGCGTTTTCTTTGCTGTGGGCTGTCATTGATTTACCCGAAACTTCCGGTCGAACTTTTGGTGAAATTAATGAACTGTTCGCCCAAGGCATTCCAGCTAGAAAATTCAGAGATACGAAGGTTGATCCATTTGGACACAAAACAATTGTCCAGGATCTAAAAAATGAAGTGAGTGAGCAGGAAATGGCAAGCTTTCTCGAGCAAGAAGAGGACGAAAATACATCCTCTAAAGCTTGACAGGAACACTCTAAAAAATGCAGTCATAAAGGAATGGTGATAAGAATAAGAGCACTTTCATCATGAAATTTTTAATGGTCATGGGAAGCTTTCCTAATAATTGCTGTTGTCTTGCTTTTAAGTAAATATCCTTAAAGTATGTTAGTGTTTATGTGATTTTTTCTCTACTCACCATTGGCCCCGGAGCGCTTCTAACGTATACTTTGGTTTCCGGCCAGAGACAGAGTGAAACTCCTCAGCGGCTAAACTCTCGGACCTCGGCGGCTCCTTCAAGCAATAAACAGGTACGAGAGCACATTGATTCAAATACATCAATACCCCAACAAAACCAATATCTCTACCTAGTGAGACAGGAGCGTCTTTAACGGCTGTCCCAATCACACCGGAATACAACACGTACAAGCTCCGAACATATCCCATTACAGATAAACCGTGAGTCAGCAATTCGGTATTGGAACTATGGCTACAATTGGTGTACAGCTATGTTGCGCAAAACATCCGAACCTTCATAAAAGCAGTTTAACTGGTAAAGTCCACCGCCTCAGATTAATATTCATCACTTGAAAAAGAATGCGATAAGAGTCTTTCTTAAGAGCTACAAGGCACACATGGCCAACTTTAATAAGTGAGAAAGGTTTGGAAATCACACCCGCACGAACTCCAGTAATATCAATCAGGGTCTCGGGGTGCGCCAAAACTAAAGGATCTTCAGAATTCCCTTCTGATTTCGATAGGCGGCAATGCAGTAAAAAAACATCATGCCCAAGTACTTTTTTGGGCATTCGACGCCAAGTGGGGGGATTTCTTGTTCTTCTACGATGGCTTTAATTCTCTAAGCATTCGCGTGCATTGTACGTCCCTAGTAAATAGATTGAAAGTTTACATAAATTACATATATATGGCGGTGAACCAGCTGCGCCAGATTAACGATGAATTCATAAAAAAAACATAAAAAGCCCATGAAAATTTGTTGATCCTCAATACATCCATCTATAATTTGGATTGTCAGGCCCTTCTGCTAGTTCAGATGTTGAGATATCCTTGTATGTCAACTTAACACCTTGAATTTTATTTCGGCGCCTGTTGTCGAAAAACATAAAAGAAGTGATACCAGCGATCAACAATATTGCAGCACCACCAAAGCCAGCAGTAATACCCAATGCAGGTACGTACTTAGGTGCATCTTTTGCTCTAAAAATATTAGTAGAAATCAAGCCAGCGGCATTAGCAAGAGGGACACCTATTGCCGAAATTACAACACGACGGTTCTCGTTTGGAGTATTATTATTATACCAGGTAGACGTCAATACGGAGGAGACAGAAGCACCCGTTGTCATCAGGAAACAACTAAAGTATGCAACACCGATATTTTCCTTCGTGTCAATACAACCGAAAACTACGAAACCAATTAAAGTGATGCTAACACCGATAATGATAAAAACAGATCTGGTTCGGGTGAAATCAGAAGCAAAAGACAAAATGATAAGGGAAACGGCACCCCAGACATTCGGAGCAACTGTGTACAAATTAGTTTTGACAGTGCCTTTACCCAAAGATTGGATTATCTGAGGAAACCAGTTGTTTATCGAGTTTAGCGGAACACCAATCAGAATCTCTTGAAGCATCCAAGCAATCGCAACAGGATGCTTAAATACCTTGACAGCATCCCTGAAGGAAATCTTTTCATCAGATTTAGCAGAAGAATCTATTTCAATTCTCCATTTTGCACAGTCTCTTTCGTCTTCATTGAGGAAGCGCGAGGTTTCTGGGCTCCTGGGCAAATACAAAAATGCGAAAACTGAAACTACAACAGTTGCAGAGCCTTCAATTAGGAACAGTATTTGCCAACCCTTTAGCTTGCTGTGCTTTATCTGAAAAACACCGAAAGATAACAAACCGGAGAAAGCATTAGCGATGTTTGCCGCAGCGTAAAAGAGCGACAGCCTTCTTGCAAGCTCGTGACGACGGTAAAATGTACTCAAATAAAAGATGATACCAGGGAAGAATGCGGACTCACAAATACCCAAGAACCATCTAGCCGCCATCAAGGAACCATAATTGAAAACGGTGGCCGATAAAAGGGAAATAGAGCCGAACGTAAACATCAGAATTGGTATGACATTAGCGGCATTATATTTCTTGATGAGCAAAGAAAGTGGAAATGCAAAGAGGACGAAAGGAATATAGAAAATAGACAACATATTATTCCATTGTTGGCCTTCAATATTTAAATCTTTATCAAGGCCATCAGTTTTCGCGTTAGAAATGTTGCCCTTGTCCAAAGCGTTGAACAAGTACATAACTGCAATCAATGGAAGGATTCTAATATCAAACTTCCAACAAATACGCCTTTCAAGGGCTTGGTCGAATTCTACTGTTTCATTTATTTCACCTAGCTCTTTGTCAGAACTGCTCACCTTATCAAAATTACTACCTTTCCGGTCCAATGGGATGACCTCTACACACTCTTGGGTCTTGCTCAACATATCTAGCAGCCGTTTATTTTTAGGTTAAGTTGATTCTTGCAGATAATATACAAACCGAAAAATGTTCTTTCTTTATTCATGAGGACGTCCTCCCAGTTTTTATATTCAAATATTATTCTGACCTCAAGTAAGTTTTCTTTACGATCTCAAGTACAAGAGGTATCTTTCAAAGTTAATCTGTGCTTAATTTTTGGTTTTTCTCTTATCAATGAACTACCTACCACATTCAAATATTTTATGGGCTGAATGTGCCCGCTATAAATCAACTCCCCCCACCAGCAGTGAACAACATCCCTTGTGAGGATTTCAGAGAAACAAAAAAATGCAGACTTTCACGAGAACTAAATAAGAGGTATTCACAGACGATCGGTGTATTTGCGATGGAGGACTGCCATTCAACTCATCTGCCATTTTACTGGCGATAAGGAATGCGATGCGGCCCTCGGTTCCTGGCCCGCGTCGCGTACCTTATCTCTCCGCTTAAAATCTTCGCTTCAGGCACTACCCTCGCAACATGATCTAGGCATCCCGCTGCTCTATATTTCACATCTCCATTATGTACGTCTAAATCCTGCGAACCAAATTTCGCTTGTGACTAGTGGGTTGGCTGAGTTTTATTTTTCATGTCCTATCTTTCTCATAATCAGAGATATACAAGTGTTAAAGGATGGAAAAAGAAAATCCTCCTATTTGAGAGTTTTAGTTCTATTAGTTAGCTGGGTGGATAAAAGATCCCAAATTACCAGAAATTATGAGCGAAAAAAAGAGGAAAAGAGGGTCAGGCCCTTTTCTATGCCCTTTTCCAAATTGTGACAAATTATTTTCCAGATCTGACCATTTAGCACGCCATAAAGCTAACCACTCTTCTAACAAGTTTAAATGCGATTGGGAAGGTTGTGGAAGACTGTTCGCCAGATTAGACGTGAAGAAAAAACATGAAAGCAGACACGTAAGAATAGATTGCAAAAAAGGCAACATAGTCTTCGAGCTCTATGGTGACGATCATAGCACGAATAAATATCCTAGTGATAGACACAGTGCCATTGCCCGAGACCCACAATCATTTGTAGAAATAGAAGACAAAGAGAAGAGGACCTTAAACTCACCAGCGTCCACGTCAGAACATCAAAGAAACATCGCTTTGGAACAAACGGCAGGTAAAGTGGAAACGATGGCACAAAACACAAAGATTGGTAATGCCAGTGAAATGGCAGTTATTTCGAATGCAGAAAGTCGTCATTCCTCGATTCAGAGCGGAAATATTAGTACGATAGAAGATATAATCGGAGATTGCCCTATGAATAGGATAATACATCCTTCAGGAGATACGCAGATCTCACCAGCATTGCAAACATTATCTCGGAGCCAATCAGGAGAACGCGATGATGGTGCTATCACTCCAATTCCTAATCCTTACTCAAGTACTTTGGATTCAGGAGAGAATAACGTTCCAAAAGAAAAACTTTCTATCACAGAGCCCCCCTACCCCCCTACTTCGCTTCAGTGGCTTCTAAGTGATTCTTTACATACACCACCTCAAGCCGGTAGGTCCTACAATCAACCAGAAAATGGTGCTTTTCATACATATCACGATGGGCCACTCGGGGCTTCTACTCTCGCTATGCTAGAAGAAATATTTGCGCTGACCCCAGAGTTTCCCAACGCGGACTGCCAAACAGAAGTTGATGAGGAAGTAGTATTCCAAATGGTGCAATGTATACCGGGGTTGAAAGATCACCCAGACTTCATAATTCCAAAGATAAAGTGGTTTCTTGAAAATTATTGGCTACTCTACCACTGCCAATACCCAATTCTACATAGGCCTTCTTTCTCTACATTTGATGCACAATCTTTACTACTACTTAGCATGATTATGATGGGCGCGTCATTTTCAAAGAAAACTACTGTACCGGAACAAATTAACTTAGTAGATCCAGATGGTTTAGCTGATACAATAGCCAATCCGCTACGTTGGCTGATTTTTGCAAGCGAACAAGCAAAACCGCCTTGTAAATCGTGGGTCATTCAAAGCTTGATCATATTAGAAACTTATGAAATAACGAGCACATCTAGAAGTTTGCATGAAAGAGCTTGTATTTATAATGGAGCCAAAGTTCAGCTCCTCCGAAGAAGCCCGATTTTAGGAGGCGATCCTCTAAAAGCAATCGGTTCCGATGTTAGCCAGTCGAATAGCTTGTGGAACACTTGGATTGAGAGCGAGTCGACGAAACGGGTGGCCTTGATGTCCTTTTACATCGATACAATACACGCGATTGTTTACGGGCATCCTGTCAATCTATTCGCCAATCAAATAAAACTATCCCTTCCTTGCCCGGATGACCTTTGGGAATACAATAATGTGGACAGAAACAAGGCACCAATGTCTGTCGCTCAAACGCCGCTATTTTGCCAAGCGCTACGACAATTGCTACAGAAAGAACGGATGGATGTTGGACCTTTCAGCAGACATATTCTACTGGCGGGATTGATCAATTTACTACTCCAAATAGAGCAAAACGTATCACAGTGGTCCAACTTTGGTTGGGAATCAATTCAAGAAAATTGGAGAGATACAATATCCTCTGCAATCGAATTCTGGAAAACTCAAGTCCCAGGAGGCAACTGCTGCCTTAATTCCTCTAGTGTACAATATTGCGACTCAATATCATCTTTGAACCACCCCCTCCCTCCTTTCTTGCGACCGGAAGATACACGCTGCAGCTTCCCTGTCTATCATGCGGCCCAAATATATCTTAGAATTACGCATTATGATTATATTGTTTATGCAGGCGCGCCAAGGCGAATGAATGTTCCAATTTTGCCGGAAGATTATGAAGTTGTTGTCAAAAGAATTGAAAAGTGGGCAAAATCCACCTCTGGTCCAATTTCTGTCATTCACTCAATAATTTTATTATGTGAAGTTCTCTTATCTCCAGAAGATTCAATGGAAAGAGTCAGTTATTTTTATGAGCCTGATAAGGATCCATTCATATATAGACCAAATATCGTCATTTCAGCAATCCTGTCGCTATGGGCATATGCTCACCATTCTCATGGTCCCGAGTCTTTTTTCAAATCTGCTAAATCTAATTTTCGAATCCTTGGAGATAGCATTCCAGCAATGGAAGATGCCTCAACTTACCTGTCCAGAATAAGGAATCAATTCAGCGTCTTGACGGGAAAGTCATTCGCAAATTTGAATAAGATGGATTCCGAAGCTTATTCGCAAACTATAAGAGAATATTATCAAGTTCTCCCGAAGGTAAGCCATGTTAACTATTTGGTCGGATTACTGACTTTGCTGAAAAATGGTTATATGAAGTGCACTTGGCATATTGGTAGAGAATACGCAAATTTGTTAGACAATTGTATTCAGCGGAGTTTGGGAAGCGAAGTAATTTTCTGTCAAGATATGTATGGCGTGTAATGCAGATTTTGAGTGTAGGTCAGCTTGGGTAGGACATTATAGATACGGGATTACAAACCTTCAGTTTATTCTCTTTGAAGGACTTTCATTGACTAAGGCCGTGCCTGATAGCAGTACAAGTGTGTTATTATTAAATGTGCAACCGAGAAAGATGCGATGAAGCTGAGAAAGTTATGACCAAATACCACTCTCGAAATTCGATGTTAAAGTGAGCATAGCACTTGATTTCAGCTTTTACTTTTGAGCTCGTGCACATTAGGAAGCTCCACATACTCGAACAGGTAAAGCTCTACAAAGTTATACATATAGGAATAATAGCGGTATCCGAATCTACTTGTTACAATTTCACCTACTTAATAATTGCTGTTGTCACCATCCTCTCCAAGGGACCCAAATGTCGACAATTTCATCTCCATTCTCAACAATAAAGTACCATGGGAACGATGCTGCAGTAATGCAGCTATGCTGTGGAACTATTCCAACCCTTGTTCCCATTGGTATCATTTCTGTGCGTTTGGTGTCGTCTAAGGGTGTCAAAATACCGTGTTCTTGACTCAATCTTCCAACGATCCAATTTTCGTAACCTTTCGGCGAATAAACTCTTCCGTGGCCAGGCAAAGGTCCAAATTCTCTAGCAATTGCGATTACACCTGCATTGATGAGTTGTTCACCAGGTGCCTTTGAGCCTCTTCCGGGATACGACGAAATAACCTCTGCAAGAACCCTACAGGAGACCTGTTCCAACCCTACACAGTTGGTACTCATCTGTTGGAGGTCACAGAAAGGATAATTACCTGCGTGAAGCTCTAATTGACCATATAATTTCCCAACGGAAGGAATATCAAGATTCCTGGAGGCATGCGCGGTCGGAGTAGCCCCGACAGAGAGCTGAAGTTTTAGCGAAGGATCAATCGCCATGGCTTTCTTACAAGCGGCATTGCCATTTTTTATTTCTTCAACTAAAAACGACATGGCCTGTTCCTCGGTTGCAGATGCGTAAGAATGGCCTGCATGGCAATAAAAACCGTATAGTGAAACATGTTCCCTCGTAGATGTCTGCAATAATTCATACATTGTTTGATCGAGGGCAGAATTCTCTTCAAATCCTGCACGGTTTGTGCCCATATTTATTTTGATAAATACGGCCCATTTTTTTCCAGCACGATGATTTTTATTGTAGTCTACAAGCAGGTTCAACTGCTCCCTATTATCAAGCATCAGACGTAAATTTGGAACGTGCTCAGCTAGATCAGACAACTCCTGAAGCCTGCTCTCAACCACGGGCAAGCTAAATAACACATCACTTATTAGGCCTTGCTCCATTAAAGGCACTAACCCCCATGCCTCCATGAGAGTAGAAACAACAATCTTCTCTGTTTTTAAATCGCCTGATCCGAGCTGTAGGAGAGTACCTTCAACTGACTTGTGTGTTTTGACATGGGCACGAAAGTCAGCTTTGAGGTGCTTCGCATTGAGTAGCATATTATCAGAGTTTCTCTTGAAAATTTCTCTATCTACCACAAATGAGGGAGTTGGGATCTCCGACAATCTCTTGCCAATAAAAGCATCAAGCAATTCTGCTTTATCTGCAATTTTAGTAAATGTATAAGGGTGTGACATAGGATATTGTAATTAATTTTCTGCAAACCGACTCCACAAGAAGAACACTGAAAAGGCATCAGTAAAATTGCCGATTCACGTATCAATTTATACATAGATGTAAATTATAGGGTTGGGTGGAATAACTGGACTGGCTTCCGCTTGTAGATAAAATGTTAAATATGACTTCACTCCCCCCACTCGTGGCGCACCTTAAAGGGAAGCCGGCGTTCGATGATAAGATAAGATATTATCAAAGGTAGAAGGTGGGGGAGGGTGGCAGATAAACAGTAACTATGAAAAAGGTTCACCTCACCAGCACCTTGTCTTATTTATAGTCGCCTGTTTTTCTTTATTGTCCAAGAGCGAGAAAGTTCAGACTCTACAAATAACACGTAGAAAACACGGTTATATTGAAATGTCAATCTATGACATCCGTCTTAATGAAGACTATAGCTGGCCCGAACCCCTAAGTGAGCTACCTTTGAAGCTAGATCCTTCCGTACTTGCGAGGTTAGATCCTGAGTACATCTCCTTTTTCAATGAGGTTCTATGCAAAAGGCCAGACATTTTAGAGACTCACAAGTTCCCGGTAGCTGAAACAAAAGCTGGAGGTAATGTAATCCCTGGTCAAGAGCCAGCAGTGGAAGTGGCGAAGATCTATGATATCAAGATTCCAAGAAGATATACCTCTGGAGAATGCATTCCTGCAAGAGTTTTTGTACCAAGGGGAGAAATGCCCTGTAATGGCTGGCCTTGTGCAATATGGTACCATGGAGGCGGGTTTGTTTTAGGCGGTATTGGAACGGAAAATTCTTATTGCACGCATATGGCGGAATTAGCCAAATGCATTGTTATAACAGTTGACTATAGATTGGCGCCGGAATTTCCATACCCTGCCTGCGTCCACGATTCATTTGAGGCCCTTCTATACATCATGGAAAATGCGAAGGAGTTGAGTGTGGACAACACTAAAGTTTGCCCTGCAGGATCATCAGCAGGGGCTAATCTAGCGGCAGTCATGACCCACAAGTATGCTTCTTCTCCACTTTCCAAAAATTTGCCGCCGCTTAAATTCCAAATGATGGTCGTTCCTGTAACAGATAACACGGCCACAAGGGAGACTCGGATATCATGGAAAGAAAATGAGAAAACGCCACAGTTGCCTGCTGCCAAAATGCTTTGGTACAGAAGCATCTATTTGCCTGAAGGAGGAGAAACTCTAAAGGAACCCGAGTCTAGCCCACTATTTTATGCAGACGAAAGTTTCAAACGTGTCCCCCCTGCCTTTATAGCCGTTGCCGAGTGTGATGTTTTGAGATCTGAGGGAGAGGCCTATAATGATAAACTGCAGAGAAATGGCATTGAGAGCAAAATTGTTATATACAAGGGTGTTCCGCATACTGCCATGGTAATGAATCAAAGATTGACCCAAGGGGCAAATTTGGTCAGAGAAACAATAGCGAGTGTGAAGAATGCCTTCTACTCCTAAATTGCAAAGAAATATTCCCTAGAATCTCTTTCCTATTCTTTTGGGAATATTTATTTCACGCTAAATAGAACCGATTCCTTTCAAAAAGAAACTGTTGATGGTTCACTAGGAAGAACATTAGTTAATTTTACGCTACCTTAGCTGTTTGTCGTTTTATAGACTGCGTTTCAAATACTTTCAAATTATAGGATCTGAAAAAAATTCCCTTGAATATATCATAGGGATCCATATATGCTGAGTGGTGTTATAGCAATCCAGGAATTGGACCGCCCAAAGATCCTGTGGAGACCTGGTAGGGTAGATACAGGAAAAGAGACGGTGCCCGATAATGGAAGATTGCGGGTGCCTACTGGGGGTGCGGATTATGTTAGAAAATACTACCGAAGTTTTGGGTTCAATGACCAAGAAGTTGTCGCATTGCTCGGTGCTCATGCTTGAGGTTACCATCCAGCTGGTAACTAAACCCAGAATCCATGAGTATGCCAGCCCTCGAACAAGACAAGGCAGTTTTTCTTTAGCTGGAGATGAAGCCCATTAGTAATACTACAGAACTCAAACGTCAGACTGTGTTCAGCAAAGTATACCTGATCCTGATTTATGTCTGTGTCGAATTACCCGAAGCCCGATGCAAAAGGTGACGTGACCTTTATGATTAGAGGTTCTATTTACTGTTTAATAAACGTCCTTAAGGTCACAACTCGTTCCGGTATGGTTATAGCTATAACTGCGTAATGTGAGATCAATTCTGCATCTTTATGGGTGGCGATTTACCAGTAAGGCAAAGACTAATTAATAAGTTTAATACCTACATACTAAATTTAATGTCACCCCATGTTATTTCGACGTCGGAACGTTGGAATATCTTCTTGTTCGTACAATTCCAAATTGATCAAACCAGTCCATCGCACGTTCCAGTCTGCCACATTTTTCTAAAAATCTTTCATAGCACCTGCCGTCCTTTATACCCGCATCTTTAACAAGAAATTGTTCCTCTTGTGGTCGATATATCCTTTGTCCATAGGGTACCTGGTGTGGATCGCTCGTGAGATAGCAGTTAATTTCTGCCAATGCGCCTTACAGTGCGCGGAGAAAAAGTCCATCATGTAAAAGTCTCCGCACAATTCTTTGAACCCTGACAGTCACTTGGTTCAGATGGACATTCTCGGATGACTGAATATTAGAATTTTCGTATGCATTAATTAAATTGATGATCACTATTCGTGACACATTGCAAAATATGTAAATCCGTATACTTCGGTTAAAGGAGTAAATAGCTAGCAGTAGGATTGAACGTTTCCGAAGATGAATTTTTCGATTAGCCTACAAGCAAAGTGAGATTTCATTATGAAAGGAAAGAGGTTCTACAAGGTAGATGTTATATGAAACGAACTCAAAATTACTAAAGCGCAAAATTAAAAATCTGATAAAAAAGAAGCAAATATCAATTGACAAGAAGAATTGACGGATTGCTATAATTCCATTATATA
Source organism: Zygotorulaspora chibaensis (assembly GCA_030565665.1). Lineage (NCBI taxonomy): Eukaryota > Fungi > Ascomycota > Saccharomycetes > Saccharomycetales > Saccharomycetaceae > Zygotorulaspora > Zygotorulaspora chibaensis. The sequence continues at coordinate 30,062 of JAJMCM010000030.1, read as the reverse complement.
AATTTATCGTATTTTCTGCCAGGGGACCAAATGGTTAGCACTGAAATTTTTCTTGACTGTCGAAGGCTTTTGCAGTCGCTCGGTGATATTGCTATCATGTTATCGTGTTTTATACCACATCTCGCCCTTGAAGCCGTTCAATTATACCCCACTGAGTGATTTTTTAGGAGTTTTGTATCTCATTCAGCTCACTTAAAATGCCAGGCCAATTACAGCAGGAACTATAATTCAAGTCTAAATACCAATCAATTCGCATCCTTCTTTGAACAAGATGCACGAATAGTATTTAGCAGCTTCAAATTCTTCTTCTCAACTTTGAAAAACGTTTAGTGAACCAGTCATTAATTGGGTCATCTGTGGTGACTTGGACGTATTCGCCGTCGTTTAGCCTTTGAGCAACATCTTCAGTAAGTGGAGGATCCCTTACACAGAAAGTCAGCAGGAACATTGGTGCTGTGAACACCAGTGCCACCAATACTTCATATTTCTGAACATGCCTATAAGCTTGCACCATGGCATCTCTCGTTGGAGTACCCCATGGATATTCAAGAATGAATGTCAATGGCGACCCATATGCAGCAGAGGCTGATTCAGCATCTCCCATGTACTCTAGCAATTTCGGATACAAAGATTGAGTCCAAATGGCACCTGAGATAGCTGCAGCAACTGCTCCACCGATTCTGAAGATTGTATAGTTTAAGGCGGTAACCGTAGCCATGTTCTCGTGAGAAGTAACAGACTGGATGGAAACGATTGTCGGATAGTCGAATAAACAGCTACTGATACCCCAAACTACCATACCAGCGATAATACCCTTGTCGGATTCCTTTCCTGATCTGTAGCGATAAAATAGCCCCATAGTAATGAAATAGAGTGATCCACCTACAATAATGTACGGTTTCAGTCTGGCAGATCTAGCAACAACAAACCCCAAAAATGGAGCGATAACTGCAGACACAAAGGAGTACAAAGTCATTATTCTTGTTGCAGATGAAGCACTCTCATCGACAGCAACTATCAAAATAGTGTAGAGATAGCCCGCTGCCATCTGATAGATAAAACAGATAGAAAACATTATCATTAAGGGTGCCCACACACCGCGGTCTTTTAACAATTTGAATGGTGCAAAAGGTACTAAGGCAAGTTTGCTTTCCCAATAGACGAAACTGCTAGCCAAGAAAAAACCGAGCACGAATGGCGCAATAATTTCTGCCTTTCGCCATTTGGTTGACACGCCACCAGCAAGAGTCAGCGGGATAAGAATGCATCCTATACTCACTGCAAACAGCAACACACCTATTACGTCAAGCTTCCAAAACAATTGTACTAATGTTTGCACCAATCCATGAGTTTCATAATATGATTTTTCGGTCTGTAAATTTTTCCATTCTGGGTCGTCTCTTACTTTCCATCTCATGTGAATCATGCATCCAATTAAAGGGAGGCAACACAAGGGAAAAATAAATGCCCACATGCCAATGCACCAGGACCAATTTTCCAGCGGGTTAGCGGCCTGTACGACATTACCAGATACCCATGTAGTGATAATGGCGGGCCAAGATGGTATCAAGGTATAAAATAATCTCCACCTAAGAGAAGAGTTGTCCGATAAAATTAAGACCACTTGTAACATCACCCCAACAAGTCCCACATAATAGAATATAGATCCTGCGGCGTATCTTTTGATTTCGTACGCCTGAGATTGAATTACTGTACCAACAACATATAATACAATAGAAACAATGAACAATGTCAATCTACCAAATACATCTGACAAAGCTGCAAAAAAGATCTGCGAAACAGCAGAGATCATCAGAGTAATAACGCTAATTGTGGACAAAAGTGAGTGTGTAGAGTAAGAATTCATCGCGTATGTCATGTACACAGTCCTAATACTGCTATCCAATCCATAGGCGAAAGAGCAAATGAATGCTGCAAAGAGAAACATTGATTTCAAAAACCTAGTCTCATATTGTTTTGCCATTAGCTCCGCTTTGCGAATCACGAGAGATTTGGTCACTCTCAGCTCATCTCGCATACTACCTTCATTTGACAAAGCTCCCGATTTTTGGCCCTCCAGATTGTTTTCGTTGTCTCCTATGGCAGTTTCATTTACCTTCTCATCAAGAGATTTACTTTCGTTAGTCTGGGTCATGTCTATTCTAGGTAAAAAACTGTTTCCTTTCCAATAGTTTGAACATAACCAAAGAGCTCACTAAGGTCATGCATGGTTCGTGGTTATATACCAAAACCAGGCTTGTGTACGATTTCACGTAAACGACGTAAAAAATCTTCGGAAATTGCAATAATTTCTACATTGTGTAAATAATGTCAAGATTAGGTTATTTATATCCACTATTAGGTTATTTGCCCAAAAGAATCCCACAGGAGTACACCTAGTTGAAAACAAGGGTGCATTTGTATACATCTGCCTCACTGAGTTCAGATGTCGGCTTAGAATCCAAGCTGCTCGGCATGCTGAAAGGGCTCTAAAATAGCGGAGAAATTTATGCAGGCATCACCTTGTAAAAGTTTAAACTCACCCTCTGCACCTTGTTTTTCGCCCTTAGAATGAGCGGTCGATTTAAAAGAAAAGGCGATATTGTTCCCACAGGAACAGCGAAGAATGAAACTCGAGAAATTCAATTCACTTCGCTTTGGAAGAAGCAATGCCATCTTCGCCCATTTCGCCGGCGTACAAGTTCTGTCTGCCTTCAAAACCGTCTCATCCCATACAGTTTCAAAAGAAAAATTTGATGCAATGACGCCAATTTCCGCTGCATTTTTAGTGACTGATCTTTGGATCTAAAATTTGTCAAGAGTTACGCAATCGTCACGTTAAATCAGTTTTGCAGTCTTCTTCTTTCTAAGGTAGCGGCATTACCATCCTTGATTACCTTGAGCAGCATCATCGTTTTTTTTTTATTTCGTGCTTGCCTTACACAGGAAAGTAACTTCTACGTGCGGATATGTGATTGACGGTGCTAGAAACCTAAAGTATGTGGGTCCGCCACTAAAATGGGTTAAAAGAGCGATATCCGCCGTATTATAGAAATTTTTTGAAAATCCCTAGGCTGTGTTGGGAAGTGCTTGTTCTTTTTAGTCTTTAATATACCAAACTTTACACCATATTAAATGGGGCTTCAAGACCAATGTGAAGTGCCGCAAGTTAGAAAAAAGACGACAAAAGACATGGCAAACACTAAGCCATAGCAAAATGAAGTATGGGACCGCCGTGTTTTGCGTTTGGCATACAACAGGCTCGGTTTAAGATATATTCTAAATTACCCGTTTTAGTCGCAGTGCACGATTGTCGGGGAGGGGTGTGGTGTGAATCTCATGGCTATCGGAGCGCTCTCGAGAGAGGACAAAGGCGGGGCAAATGGAGGGGAGTAACTTTTCGAAAACCCCAGATCTGCAATCCGGGAAGACACATAATGAGTTATGAGCGCGTATTAAGAGCAACTATTTTGAGAGAAAATACGGTGAATTTGAATTTTTTTTTACCTTCCATCAGTCACTAAAACTGTATGTCATATGTATGGTGATTTTTCCATCGTGGAATTTCACTAAGGGAGGTATATTTGTGGCAGCTGTGATACATGTGGTGTATTCATCGATAGTGGCGATAACAAGCCCGCCTTGGGATCCATAGACAGCATTATGACATTTTGTGGCGGGTTTCAATTGGAAACCGTTTTTTTGCTGGTTTTACGCTGCACTTAAAAGTCTTCAGCTCATTGTTATGCCAGTTTTGTGAAAAGATATGATATCTTAGTTCGTTATTTATAGAACTCCGGGGATGTCAATTCCCTCTAGGGTATATGGAAATATTAGGATTTATTTTTGAAATGGAAATATAAACAGGATGACTGTGGAGTTAATATAGGGTATGAAGGTGGGTAGTCTTTCAAAGCAACGTCCGTTTAGGCATAATATATTCAATTAGAAAGCTGGCGAGAAAGTATTGATTCTAGGTGAGTGAGAATATTTAAGAGTCTTTTTCTGCGTAGCTGACATTGATTTTTGAGTGTCCATATGGCAGCATTAATTTGTTTGTCATAGGATAGTTGAACTAAGGAAGTGTTTTTTCAAGACGTTGAGCCAAACTCAACTAGGGTGCTATCATAATGGAGTTGAGATTTAATTTGCACATAGCGACATGATCAAAGAAGAGCTTCTTCCGGCGTTGGGCTCCCAGCCAGGGCCCATTTAAAACTTTATATCTCAATAATATAAGACTGCACGAATTCATTGAAAAAAGGTCACGAATAAGTAAAAGAAGCCAGGCTGATAGTATTGGAGAAATGAAATGCATATTCCATTATCTTGGCTTAATCCTTCAAAACACATTTATGGATACATCCGGGGATTCTTCGTCGTCCACCACATCTGATTTCCATGTATTAGGGCCTATGAGCTGTCCTTCAGTAACATAGATTTCAGATATTTGTGAACAAGCAAGCACATCCAAAGGGGCGTGGGTAATGCATTCTTCATATATATCTCATCTGATTCCCCCGGGAATGAAACCTCGAGGACTGCGCGCGTGCTGTGAAATGACATCACCAAAGAAAGGCAATTGTATTTTATTGTATTAACACGTAGAAATAAAAAAATAGATGGCGCACTCAACATGCTGCTTATATTTCCAATTGGAAAAGAAGTTCGGGCAAAAACTAAGAGATATTTATGGGACCCTACTAGTCAATGGGATTAAGAAAAACAAAAGAGAGATGACGATCAGTGGCTGGAAGACTGAATTTGAGCCCGTTTCTCTGTAATGCCTGGCTTTTTTTGCTTCAAAGTAACATTTCACTTAAGTGTGCCCGTAAATAAGTTTAAATTAACTTCTGCAATAAGGATGTTTTGTTACAAAGCTCAAAGCGTCTCGGCACGAGGAAGCAAAACAAGAAGCTTGATATACAACGGGGTCACATCACAGAATAGTGAGGGGCCTCCTCAAACAAATTTTTTAAATATTGAAGTATGGAGGTAACTTATATTACAAACCTAATATGTGCTACGTATTACTAAATGATTACAACATGAAAATGGGATCCCGGCACAATTATTGTGGAGGCAGCCGCAGCCCGAGCAATCGCATTTATCACCACATTCACCACATTCACCACACGTGTTTCTCTTTTTTGCAACATATATAGCTGTTCTTGACATCATATTGAGCTGAGAACCCGTCATCGAATTTGCATGCGTCCTTGCAGCCGTCGCATTTGTCTTGACAAATTGAAGTCCCAATATTGTTTTTTTTTTTTTTTTTTTTTGAATCCTTAAAGTTTGTCGAGTATTCGATAATAAGTTTATCATCTGAACTCAAGTACAAGCTGTCGACAGAATGGCTAATTCAGTTCCTATTATATATATTATTGCTTGGTGTAATTTATCGAAGCGTCACGAAATATAAATGGCCCTTAAGTGGATAAATGAGTATCAAACGCGCTTGAGATCCGTCTGAGTACCCTTACACCGAGTATGCGAGATGCTTAGACTGCATATTCTTCAAAAAAGGTGGGCCAGGTGATCAATTAGGTATTGCCTAATTGGGAAGAAATTTCGTAAATAGCAATTGACCGATTCATGATTGTATTATGCGGCATTTTCTTATTTCTCAAGTGGCTCCTGAGCATGGAGCAGTGAAAAATATGCAGGGTTTGAAAATAAGCGCCGAATTTTGTGATTGGTGGGATTATGCCATTTCAGAAAGGTGTCTGGAGTTGGCGGCGAAGAGCTGACTTGCATGAACTACGGACATCAAGCACTGAATATAGCTCAAATAGAAGTAGACAGTATCCTGGGGGGATTTATAAAACGGTGTTTACTTCTGCGTACTGTATACTATTTGAAACTTGACTATAGAAAAAAATTATAAGAGCACATATGAATCGTCTCCGAAAAGTTTAACACGTATTTCGCAAGAATGGCGCGAAAATTGAGTTTTGACAGTTCACCGCCGCATTATCATTATAATAAGGATATTGACCACTCAGAAAAAGAGGCTCGGTACTAATTTATAATGTTATTAGGCGCGAATTTGCGGCAGTTGCGATATTATTCTTCCATATGTATCAAATACAGCTGCACTTTGAGACAGTAATGCATCTGGCTTGAAAAGAACTCTCCTCAGCTCAAGGTTGACCTGCCGCTTTCTTTGCCATGTAGGCTGCACTCGACAAGAAGTAGAAGCGGCCAGAAGTGCCCCTAATACTTGAGCGAGAACATTAAAAGAAGAGTTTATAATCTATGGGTCGCACGATAGGCATCGACATGAATGCAAGATGCGATGTGCTCGGCTGAAAGATTCGAATTAGGTATTCAATGCTCTAACTTTTTTCACTGTTGCAGAAAAGCAATCTCTGTGAGCCAAAGGAGTTGACAGACGCATTGAATATGTATGGGTTTGCCTAAGAGAGATGTATATATCAGAGTAGTGGTAAATGTAATCTTTATAGCTTAGTAGATAAGGATCTATAGTGAGAATGTGGGCTGCCTGGGTACTACTTCTATCATGAAAAGTTGGGTTTTTTCTGTTGAAGATAGCAAAAAGGTCAAACTAATTGATCGGGTGCCATATAGTTGGTGAATATGAGTGAGGATAGCGCTGATGAAAAGAATAAGTAACAGAACGTATGACACTACAAGCAATAAAGTGAGCAGGTACACTTTATTAGGGTGTTAAATTTTCTAATGAATTTTTGTAGTTGTATTAAAAAGGCAATATAGTATATACACAGCGAAATGCAGAATGTGATTTACATTATGGGTTACGGCGAAACAAAATGAAAGCTGCGAGGTGTGTATGAAGTTGGGGCGAATGAGAGATGAATGTTTATGATTTGGTGGCCAGAGAGAAAAATCGTCTCAACGGGAAGAACGTTCGTGATGAAATCATGCACAAAGGGCAGCATATGTGTGTAGATTTAAGGCTTCGATAAAAATAGGTAAAATATGCGCGGAAAAATAGATTTAATGACACAATTGAGTAATGCTGAGTTTCGTATTAGAGAGGGAATACTGAGTTGTGATATGCATGGGGTAAATACATTGTTGTTGAGTAGAAGTGCATAGGAGGGTGAATGTATATTAATGAATAAGAATGTTTGAGAGAAGGTGTAGTATAGCGAAACAAATTGTGTGAAATAGATGAAGCTACATTGAAAAAAATCCGCCTTAGAAAGCAGGACTTGTGAAGATTCCTTCGTGAAACATAACACCACAAAAAAATAGTTTGATAGTTTTTTTGGAATAGCTCCGTAAGTTATTGATTATTTTCGAACACTATTAAGACTTACAAAGATAGCGATCATCAGAAGAAAGTAATTCCATCAACAAATTGCCTCAAGTTATCGTGCACCTCTCCTCTATATCTTTTTGAGTCGTGTGCGAGATTGCAAGAGCTTCAATCGTGAAGAATCTCTTTAAAAGGACCAAACATGAGCAACTCTAGGTACATCATATTCCTGTTTCCAACAAGCAGCAGCTTGAAATTTTTTACACCATATTACAAAGAGCTCTAAATAATAAATATCTTTCTTTCACGATTTCGCTACAATCTTTGAGCTACTTTGGCGCTGTTTCTGTTTCTCGAAACGTGCTGGCAACATCGAAAATGAAGTTTCAGATTAATCAAGAGCTAGCGATCCTCTTTTGTAAACTTTAACCTATAAGAGCGAAGAAACATAGATATTCAAGATTCCTATTCATGTTTCAACAGCGACTGCCACAAATTTAGGCGCTATAGCCGAATCCTTATGGCGAAAACAGAACTACGCGACAAGGCATAATAGTTTTTTGCACTAAAGTTAAAAAAATCAAGTGCGAGGAGCTAATGTGCCTACAAAAGTGTTCCTAGCACCCCTTATTCAAGTAAAAGAAAATAATAGAATAAATAAAGAGCTCAAGTGTGATGCGAACTTAATCTTGATATTTAAATCCTATCTAGAAACTTTTCCTTCTATTTCGCACAGAACTGGTTTGCCAACTATCTAGCATGTGAAAACACTAATCGTATCCCAGTGCGAGAACTCAAAGAAGGCTGAACCGCCAATAGGCGAAGAACTAAATCAATAGTTTTCCTTTAAATCTTCGAGGAGGACAATGTTCTCTGGTTTCCAGTCCAACTCTCTACGCGTGCGTTCACTTGAGACTGGATTATCTCTGGCAAAGAATTGGCCCAAAAAACCAAAATGTTCTATGGCCCTTTCCGCTGGGATTGAGACCACCGGAACATTCAAAACCTCACCAATCGCTTCAGCAATTTTTTTTGCTTCTATGCCCTCTTCAGCGACGCCATGGTAAACACTTCCGGAATTTCCTTTCTCTAAAACAAGCCTATATAAGTGGGCTGCATCTAGGCGGTTAACAGCTGACCAAACATTTTGTCCAGCTCCAACATAACCAGACTCTGCAGAATGTTTGGCAATATTGAATAGGATTGGGAGAAAACCTCTATCTCCTTTCCCGTGAACCGTAGGTGCCAACCTTACACACGACACTGCAACACCCTTTTCTTTATAGGTCAATGCAATTTCTTCGGTCCTTCCTCGGAAGTTTTGAACGCTATCATCAAAGGGACTGTCCTCATTAGATAACCTTCCAGCAGGTAATAAAAGCACACCATTCGTGTAAACGAAGGACTTTTTTGAGCCCTCTAAAGAGTCCAACATTGCTAGAGTAGCACGACGATCGACTTCACAGCTGTTCTGGAAATTATTGAAGTCATGAATGAAACCTAAGTGAATCACTCCTTCCGCCTCCGAAGCTCCCCTTTTTAGGATATTTAAATTTTCAAGATCACCGTAAAGAACTCTAACATTTTCCCCTAGTGATAGTATCTTTGAAGCTGACTCCTCAGATCTCGCCAAACCTGTAACTTCGTGGCCTGATTTCAACAACTCAGAAACAACCGCAGTACCAATAAATCCCGAGGCTCCTGTAACGAATACTTTCATCTTAAACCTTTGTTTAGTCTTCTTTAAAGAGTAGCTTCAATAGTGCCAAAGCATGAGAATTCTGTTCATTTATATACTGATGAATACGCCCAAGAAAAACTGTTCCCCTTGCGGAACTTACTTGTGAATAAACGCACAAGTATAACTTGTTCAAAGGTAGTAGGCACTATTTATAAACGATTAAAGGATTTAGAACGGCTTGTGAATAACCTATTACTAATTTCACAGCTTAGCATTGCCTTGAAGTGTAATAATATTATATCCGTCCGGGATAACTTCAACTAAAATGCGGAAATAAGAATCTCATGCCCACAATTCCGTCTTTACATAAACTTGCCGTCGATAGGCATCTTTTTAAAAAGCTGTCTCTTCACACACAATTACGTGTTGGATTGACATTGAGAAAAATCAGACTGCCTAACAGGTCAGATTATAGCAACATGCACCAACTAATTTTAAACCGAGTTATTTGGCGAATTCTACTCATACGTGAATCTTAAGAAAAGTATGGTCATTTATAGCGCCATTGCCCCTGCGATCGTTACCATTTCTTCTTCATGCAATCTGAAAATCAGTGATCAGTGATCTGCCATGGGAAAAATAGGGTTTCCGCCTTTTTCAAGATTCGTTAGAGTGGTATAAACGTTTTCGCTGCGGCTAGTTCAATTTCTTCAACTGGAAACAAAACTGTCAGACACTCACATTGCCGGCGCGACAGCCTTTAAGAGGACATGGAAGTATCTGCTGCCTCTCTACTTGTTTTGAAGAGCCTCAAATATGTTCACTTCCTGCACTTTTTTATGGATTCCCAGAGATAGCCATGTTTGAGCAGCTCATCGATGCCACAAGATGTAGAGATTTTGAAGTCTGGCGGCTGCAAAAACGAGATCAGATATGCAGACCTGCCAATCAGAACATTAGAATTTTACAGAAAATATTGATTGCACTTAATTTTCAATGGCTGTCCTCGATTCTTGGCAGCTAGGAAGAGAAGCTGGGCGCCGTTAAGCAGAAAAGCTTTACTTAAATAGATGAAGCACTCGTCCCCTGGCTGGAGCAGATTTCAGAGAGCAGTTGCTGCTGCTGCATTCAATGGGTTAGAAACAACTTCTGAGAGTTGTTCCTTTGAGCGCCACGCTTCCGGACAGGTCTGCAAACATCTTATTTTTTCAGACTCTGCTGTAAAACATGTGCGTTGGGTCAACTGCGTGGCTGCAGTGCCCACCCTGGAGATTATCAAGGAAATCACATTGACTACATCCAGAGAAGTGAATACATTGATTGAAATTCGGATGAGCAGCTATTAAGGTTCGACGGCGAGAGGGGAGACGTCCTTCTTTTTGGACAAGGCGCTCCCGAGTAGGTGCTACGAACGCTGGAATAACATGCCGCATGCCGCCGCTGTAGGCGGACAAGAGCGAGTTAAGCTGGTTGTATTTCGAATGTGCAAGGCGCTCAGTAGCCCCTACGTGTGATAATGGCTGAACTGCAACGCCATGGGCTACGTGTGTCTCGCGGACCGCGCACTGCATGTGATAGATTTATACTGATTAGACATTCGAAACTAAGCTACTGGGTATGGTGCGCATAGTCTGTAAAAAAGCGAGATATTCATAATGATGCTGTGGATTTCCATTCAAAGATGGATTGATTGTAGGAAATCATGAGTTGAAGAATGGGGCTCCACTCGATACAGGGGTATCACTCTAAAGGTCAAATTTATTTTAAGTGAAGGTCAGCGATGTTTTGATGTATCAGAGCGTTGTGTGATTTCGAAATTTGACAGCCGAAAGAATGAGCCACTCTGCAGTTTAGTTGCATTGACTGGCTTAAGATTTGAATTCAAGTGGCTGATTCTCTTTTCGAGGTAGAAAAAGATACTTTAGAGGTTAGGCTTCTCATTTTGGAGTCGATACTATCAACAAATAATGCCTTTTATTTTTCCTTTTAGATGCTCAGAATTGAAAGAAGATAAAAAGTGCATCTCATGGACACCAATGAGATTAAGATTACGTCTTGTCTGAAACCTTGCTAAGGAATGATTCAGGCGAGGCGGAAAGAATAGACATCGGCAGAAATGAATCGAATCGCACAAACTTTCCTGGGACTGTCTTTCTCTTCCGTATGTAACGACACCCAAAGAGATTAATTTCACAAATGAAAGCAGATCTGGGAAACCCACAGCGGGCGAAATTTGAACTTGAATATTTAAGAGCATTGCTTGTGTGCCCTTATCATTGTTATCCAATGGTTGCGACCTACAATAATCTGAGTTTGAATAGTGGCACTAAATGATATATTCGGTTTTCATATACTTTCTTCTAGCCTCATTCGGGGTATGTTTTGACGTTCCTGAGGGCACCGATTTAAATACTGTTTGGGGTCAGGATTGGCCTTTCAGTGGCATCAACACCTATGCTCATCTGCCTCATCGAAAATGTTTGCTTGATAGAAACATAGACTTTGACGTAGGTGTCATTGGAGTCCCGTTCGATAGCACAGTATCTTATCGCCCTGGAGCTCGATTTGGTCCTCAAGCAATCAGAGCTGCTTCTCAGCGTCAATTTTCATTGCGTGGCTTCAATTTCCGGGCAGGTATAAACCCTTATCAACAATGGGCCAAAGTGTTGGATTGTGGGGACATTCCTGTCACTCCAATGGATAGCAGCTTGGCACTGAAAATGATGACAGCTGCTTTTGATAATCTTTTGAATAGAAAAAGTACCCATGAGGCCACTTCTATGCCTCCTCGGTTAGTATCTTTGGGAGGAGACCATAGCATTATTCTCCCAATTATCAGAAACTTGTACAAGCTTTATGGACCCATAACTGTTCTACATTTTGATTCTCACCTGGACACTTGGTCTCCGGAGAAATACCCCTCCTATTGGAACAGTGAAGCATCACAATTCAGTCATGGCTCTATGTTGTGGATGGCAAAGCAGGAAGGTCTTTTATCTGACCACAACATTCATGCTGGTTTGAGAACTCGGCTGAGTGGTAATGACTGGCAGGACTACAAGGACGATGATGAATATGGCTTTCATAGAATCGAAAGCGATGAGCTTCTCGAAATTGGATTAGATGGAATCGTCGACAAGATTAAGCACTTGCTACCAAAAAACTCCCCCATTTACATAAGTGTTGATATAGATGTTCTGGATCCCAGTGCAGCCCCAGGTACTGGAACTGTCGAAGTTGGCGGCTGGTTGACTAGAGAGCTCATTCATATTTTGCGTTCTCTCGAAGATTTTCCCATAGTGGGGGCTGATGTGGTAGAGGTTTCGCCACCATTCGACCAAAGTGAAATCACTGCTCTGGCCGCCTCTCAAATAGTTTACGAACTGCTCACCACCATGGTCAAGCAAGGCCCGATTGACTCAGAAATGATCAAGGCGAATATTGGTCCTGGTGGTTCCGAAACAGAAAAAGACATAATTGGGGGCTCCTTTCAGCAAATGCTAAAAAACCGTTTCCATTTTGCAAACCAATGATATAATGGAATGAAAAGGTATCTAGTATCATGAGAAATTCATGTTATTCTTTTGGAAGTACTCGACTTGATACTCCATAAAACTGTCAGGAAATAAACATTTACCCTAACATTGCATATTTCTTCATTTGCACTCTCGACCACATTTCAGAATCAAATCTTCAATCAACACGATCAAGAACTTATTCTCCTTATTGTATTCGCGCTCAGCTTGGCAAAGCCATAGGGAATCGCAATCATTTGTACTTCAAAATATGCATTATGCCCGGTATTTATAATTTCATGAATGTATCATTTCTTTTAGAATTTGCCTTTAGGCTCTTATAATAAGCTCTTATAATAACCTGGCAGCATTGAATCTAAGATAGCGCCAAGAATCAGATAAATATTTGTACAGAGTTCTAATGATTCAGCTAAAAAAAATCATCCTTAGTCAGATCAATTTATTTCATCTAAAGCCCATCTTTTCCAAGAATGGGGGGCCACGTTATCTAAAGCTGTGATAGTAATGCCAAAACTTCACGTAATTTGGCTGACTCTTTAAATATGTCGAAAAGTATGGCGTGCCCGAGCAAGCCAATTGTCTGAAGTTGAAGATTCAATACTCTATTGAAAGAACAAGATAGAGGAAGCCTAAAGGACATATCTTGAATCAATCAGGGGATTAATTTTTCGTCAAAAATGGCACCATTAGAAATTTTGTCAACGCTTTATGCATCGAAGTCTACACCTCGAAATGCCTCTTCAAAATGCACATAGGCATATTGTATCTTTTAATTACTACGTTGAACATCGTTCAGGGTGAATAATAAACTACATGACCGCCATACGATTCACCTTGTTGTATGTTTGCATCATCTGCAAAGCTCCGGAGTCTCCGCACTCAAGAAGCAATTTATTGATAGTGGCCTGTGCATAATCAAATGCACGTTGACAAGCTTATTGTAGTTGGCAGTGCACTACAATTTTATATTTGGCCGATGGTGAGAAGGCTAGTATTGGCCAGGGCAGTCCTTCACACTTGTTGACTCAATGAGAGCGTATTATCAAGAATTTCGAGCGCAAATGCGAACAGTCTTAAATGAAGCGACGAGGCCTCACAATTTTACCTATTGCTTAAAATTTATAACGATTAAGCTTGCTTGCATGCCGTTTTTCCTTCAGACGTCGTGGGCAATTGAAAAATTTTCAAGAACACCTTCTTGATGTTGGTTCTGGACTTGATACAACTGTTTGTGTAGACAGCACCTTGATTGATTGCCCTACCGCCCGGGGGACACAAAAAAAGCAAGGAAGGCATTCTTGGGACTCCTTTTAAAATCATGCTCTCAGTTTGATATTTGAAAAGTTTTGTAAGAGAGATGTAGCGACGTGTGTTAATCAAACCACGGTGGCCTCTTGATATATATTTCATCCCTTAGTAATGGAATGTAAATATTGAGTTGCACAGGTATCGTTGCCAGGTATGAAGATTTCTTCTCTATGAATGAGAACTGCAACAGGAGGAGAAAGCTACTGTAATATAAAGAATATATAGCTGTGTTGAGTGTTGCCTTAAAACAGTGGAAATGCATGGACAAGCCGCACAACGGTAGTGCCAAGAAAAACTTCTACGCGTCAAAATTCAGTAAGAAAGGTCGTGAAGATATCACTCCGGAGGGCTTCATAAGTGTATACAAGATGCAAGGATCTATTTAACTCCAAGTTATCTCTTTGAGTATTTTCAGTCAGACGTTGGCCACACAAATAAACGAGTAGGATATGGTCAACTTTTATAGAGCTAATAGAAACTTGTTGATCTATTGTGAGGGGGGATAATAGGACTGCCGTAATTCCGTTTACTAAAACTAGGGTATTTTGATGATTGCTTAGATGCACGCTCATTGGGGCCGGCGTACCGTTCCCGCCAAAAAAAATGATCCTCATTTTAGTTTATGAGATAATCCATGATTACCTGCCACCCGCAAAATGACCTTGCGGGACGAGATGAGAAATCGCCCGAGGTGCCGATTATAAAATACATTCTTTCCTTGGCAATTTTGAGCGAACTTCCCAGCTTGGAGGAGGACAGTGAATTTTGAAGAACTGTAAAACTTCAGATTGTTACAAATAATGCGAGACGGCGGGTTTCTTACTGTTTATTTTGGCGGTAATTGTCACACAAAATACAACCGATAGCGAGACGAGACAAAGTAAAGAGAACGCTTAAAATAAAACTCTATGCAGTGACGACAGACTGCAGGTTCGACAGACTGCAGTTTCGACAGAAACCTACAGGCCCACTGGGGCCCCATCGCAGAAATGCTTCTAGCCCGAGTGCGTACCTTAATTGTGGCCCCTCAAGCAATGTCAGTTCTTGTGGCTGCCCATGAACCTCAAAGAAGCATTCTTTCTTTGATGCTAAGTCTCAAAGCGGCGCTAACTCCTCTGAGCCAATAACAAATACTTTCAGCGCCATTAATTAGGAAAGTGAAAATAATGCTAAGGGCATTGATTTCATTAGGCTGCGAATAGTTAGCTTTCTACAACCTACTGAAACACTATCCCCCTTACTCTCGTTTAGCACTCATCACGTTCCTCTCTCCATGTCTTGTTTTTATATGCTCCATTTCTCGCCTTTCCTCTCTCTGTGGGGCGCTGAATTTATATTCAATCTATCAATACAGTGAAAAGCTTTCATGCTGCTTTTCCACTAAAGATAGTTATTAGAAAGTTTCAACGGGCACTTTCCAGAGGGTAATGACAATGTCGGATGGATAATAATGATGAATAGTTCAAGTTACGAAGGAGAAATTGCAGCAGTGGCATTATTAAAGTACAAATATTGTAGAAATTATATCAAAAAACCGAAAGCTTTATCAAACCAATTTAGTTTAGGAGGGTTTTCCAACCAGTACTCGTCTTCTTCCGCGAGCTCTTTAAGGCCTGTGACCAGATCCATTTCGGAAGGCTTGACGAAACTGGTTCTGAGATAAAGCTTGTGCGCGATAAAGAAAAGGATAAAAAATGGTATCATGAAATATGAGAAAACAAAACTTTGAGTATCCCAGTTATCTTTTAAGAAAACCGTGTAGCCGCTAACCAATAGCATGAGAATCAACCAGAATAGTGAATGCCATGTTAAATAAGGTAACCATCTGCTATAATAAGGCAATGTTTTGAGATCGATTCCTTGCGCAATACATCCACGACGAAACTGCAAATATGAAACACATATGAAGATGTAAACAATTGCCATGGCTGCAGTTTCGATATTCAAAAACCAAGTCAGGACCACGTTGGTATTATTGGAAACAGAGAGGTATGCTAAACCGCAAATCACCAAGACGACAATGCAGCAATATATTGGAACCCCCCTTTTAGTTACCTTCTTGAAAACTTTTGGAGCTTGCCCTTCCAACGCTAAGCGGTACAATACTCTGGAGGCAGAGTATAAAGATGAGTTTCCGGCTGATATAATTGAGGTTAAGATCAGTACGTTAACAATGTGAGGTAACACCTTGATACCCAGGGATTTCATGGCAGATACGTAAGGGGAAGCGCCAGCACCCACCGCCCCTTCACTTATCGCTTTTATCATTTGAGGGTCATTGTAAGGGATCAACACCCCAACACAGATGGCGCCTCCGATATAAAATATGATGAGTCTACCAAAAACCTTTCTGAAAGAGGATGGAATGACTTTTCTGGGGTTCATGGCCTCACTGGCAGCGTTACCTAGATAATCGACCCCCCAAAACACATAAAGAGCGAATATCAAGCACGACATGAATCCGTTAAATCTCCCTGAGGAACCTGTAGAAATATACTCAGCGAAGGCGCCGGGATTGTCCCAGCTTTTGAAACCCAGGACCTGGTGCTGAGGGTTTCCGCCCGCCATAACGACGATCGTAAAGATGATAAGGCCGATTGCCAGAACAACTTTTCCGATTGAAAGATAGAATTCTCCTTCACCAAAGAAAAAGACGGAATAAAGGTTTAAAGAACCGAAGACGATGATAAGTATGGATATTAGTGCAGCTTTGGGTATTTTATCTGTCCAATATTCAACCACCAAGCACACGGCGGTTATCTCGAAGCATACATTTGCTGCTTGGCATACAAAATATGTCCAGCCGACGGCAAAGCCACACGAACGATCAACGAATCGTTCAGTGAAGAGTACAAAAGATCCAGTAACAGGTAAGTATGTTACCATAACACACATCGATTGCGAAAGTCCAATGAACACGACAGACCACAAACAAAATGCAATCAAAAGAGAAGCGGGACCACCTTGAATTATCTTTGTTCCAATAGACACAAAAAGAGCAGTACCAATTGCACCTCCTATCCCTATCATCGAAACTTGACGCGGTAAGAGTTTTCTGCGAGAGATTCTTTCTTCCAAGGAGGATGAAAATTCTTTGGACTTGCTTTCAAAAGACGGTTCCACATCGCAAAATGAGGCAAGTTCAGACTCCTCGGGGTTTATTATAGTGAAAGTAGTATTTTTTTTCTCTTCCATTTCTGTAGATCTTGAATCAGAGGTTAGTTTTCGCGAGCTCCGTAGAATTTCTTAGTTGGTATTTTAAAACACGGCTGCCGAGTAGTGGGTTATGGCTGAGTTTGAACTTGGTGTTCATATGTATGTTAAAGTTTTCAAATGCTCTATGCATACGACCATTTATATAGCTCGGCGATTTTTGTGATGTAGCATGTCACATTGCTTGATATAGTATTTCTCTTTTAGCACTGAATAACTCAATGATAAGAAACCCAAATCCAAGGCATCTGTTTCGAGGGTCCTACAGTGGAATTAGATGATTAGCTCAAACTAGTTCGATTGATTTTTTGTTGCATCTCGCTGTTAACTATCCTTCAAAGAATTTGTCGGTGATAATTTCCATAATGTTTTTTTTTTTTTTTTTTCAGAATTGGAATGACCTTACTCCGTTCCTGAGTAGTAAACTGCATGTCACAGCGAAATAATAACTCGTATACATTAAAATAGAAGATAGCCCATATCACAGAACACACATTTCTTAGAAAACTCCGGATATACGCAAATCAACTTTGACTAAATTGTATCAATAATGCTAGATAATTAGAGCCCGTCGCATCAAAAAAGAAACCTCAGACCGATCAGGCAGCACCTTCGTGTTATTACTGTTACACTTATCAGTTGCCGAGTCTACAAGTTCTGTATACGCTCTCCAATCTATGCGTAAATAAAGATAATTTAGAGACTTCTTCAAACGAAATCTTTCAAATATGGAAAATCGCTGTCAGATTTTTCATGTCATAAGTCGCTAAAAATGTAAATGAGATTCGGGGCTTTACTGAACCTAGGACGTAAGAGCTGGATTAAAACAGGTAATTTTCGATCAGTGTGGTACACAAATGTAGCCCAAAATCGCAGAGATTTGTGCTCAAATCCCAAATTCATTCTTCTGAAAAATGAACATGGATCACATGTCCCTTTATCTGGATTCATTTGATGAAGATTCGGCATTCTTTTGTGCAATGGGCTCAAAATAGGAGACCGCCTCCACAAGTGCAATAAAACGTTTGAGAATGAAATAAATAATACAGAACTAACGCTTTCTCTAGGAAACCGCAGGAAGTTATCTCTCTCACTCTGCCCTCGTGGAGGAAGGATATATATGTGGGATCCTTTTAGCTATATTCTTCGATAAATTGTGATGCGACACGGCTTTTGCATTATCTTAAGAACAGTCCGAATAGTTCACGGCAATCGGAGATGTTCGGCATGTCTCTTTACATTTTAGTGTCAGAGTAAACGTTTTGAGGGGAAAGTATAAGTAACTACAGCACACGCCTAATTCAGATCGTGTGTTTAGGCTTTTGTTTGTTTGAACATGCGCTTGGTAAAAGATAATAGGGTATATTGACGTCGGATTATCAAAGTCCTGGAGTTGGAATTGACCATCAGATTTCGTGCGAGTGAAACTGGTCTAAGCAGTTTCATTTCCTTCCGAAAAATGTAATATTCATGACAACACATACATTAAGTCGAACTGTGGCATCGAATTACCCCAGCCTTGACACGAAGGACGGGATCGCTTCAGTAATGAAGAAGTTTTCTCTATTGACCAGTGCGAAGGAAGACTCGCACCGCGCTCTTCTTGCTGCTTAATGCACAGCGTCTGTGCACGTCTACGGACTGCTCATTTATACCGCGTGAGGAGATAGAAGCCCTGTCTGAAATGGAAAACACGAACTTTCTCGTTGCCAACAAGAGAATACTGGGCAAATGCTTCTGCGATTGTATTGAAAATGGTACACAGAAGAACTATCCGGTACCCTGGGTGAGGGGTTGCCCATCTGGATTGTTCAATAGAAACGACTTCTCTGAGCCCTGACCAGAGATCACGCTCTACTGAGACGTACCGTTCAAAAAAATCAGATGCCCGGCAATGTTTAGCCGCTTCGTCAACAGAAGACGTCCGCTCTGTGGGCGTCGTGGTTTACTTCGGGTTCTGCGCTGTAGTCAAAAGAACTTTTGGAGGATGACTAAAGGCTCTGTAAAGTAAGATATATCGCATCTTGTGTAATTTGATGGCCGTCCAAGTGCGATTTGAGGATGGCAAAACGGAGCGAGAGCTTGACCCAGACAAGGGCGTCTCTCTAAGGCATGGCCGAGCGTAGTCACCAGTTGTGTAGCGGCTCTTAGGGGAAACTTCGGTAGCACGGCCGTGTTTCTCCGCATAGAGTAGTCAGTGTAGACGCAGGCAGAAAGTTGCATATCGCAAAATGAATTGGATGAAAATATTCAGCCAGCTGTCGTGAGTGCCAAAATATTTCTCTTGAAATTGCACAACATCGAAGGGCCGCACAACTTACCTTTACAAAAGAGAACTACGTTCCGTACTCCAGCGCCAATCGTCAGCGGCACTTCCATGATTGAACATTTATTGTGCAGTGTGCCTCCTTCGTTGTTGTTAAGCCGAACGGAGCTCGATCTGCCCAAGGTTGTATGTTTCGATTAGACCTTTTCCCCCCAATGTCACATATTTAGACAGATAATGAGTATCCTCATTTTACATCTACTACTTCCACTACTATTGTGCTAGAAATCAGTTAAACTGGAGCTTTTAAAAGCATCACTGTCTTATCAGCTACGCCAGAGGTTTCATATTTTGCGAACGTGTGTTCTATTTTTTGGTGAATTTGTTCATTGTCCTTTGAGAGAGTAGACTATTATGCATATATATGCATCAATTTAGCTTCTAGATATCGTACCTTCTGAGTCAATGATATTGTACATTTCAATCGTCATGCCCAGCCTAGCCCAAACTTAAGCCAAGTCTTTGTGGAGCACATTTTTCAAACGTACGCCTGAAAAGTCTCACTGCAGTATCCGACGCGATGCATCAATACAAAACTTGAAAACGATAAAAATGTGGGAAAATAATGTCAGCACCGAGATTTATCTAGCGCTAGGTACCATCAGATATTGGCCTTTAAAAAAATATAGCTAGTGTCCCCGGTCCACTATATCCCATGTTTCTGGAGATTTTGGCATTTCCGTTGTCGTAGACGCCATCGAGCTGACTCACCTTAGCGGTCCTGATTTGCTCAACTTGGCATGAGTCTATTAAGGCTGTCCAATCATCCAAGACGCCCGTAATCTTCTGAGATGCCGGATGCTTGTCTAAATGGCAGGTGTGGTGCTTGAAGTTTCCCCAACTCATCAGGCACGTAATGTAGCCGTTAAGCCTCCCATGTTCCTGAAGAGCGGCGAATATTAGTTATTGCCATTAACGGCATCTGCATCGACTCTAAAGTTGCTGCCGACGCCGTTTTCGCCCAGGAAAACACTTTTCTAAATCTTATGAACGTAATCACGCCAGCGTCATCGATATCTATCTTAATTTCAAAAAATTTGTTTGAGTTACTTCGCCAAAAGTAAGGGATTCTATGGGAACACCGAATCTTCAAGATCCCACCTACAATAAACAAATTCGATAAATGGAATTCATAGCGTTAAATTTGACGAATAGGTACTCATTCCAATAGTTTTCAATTCGAATTCACCGCTTTGTCACACACAAGCTCATTTTTTTGGTAGTTTGAATAATCAAAGTCGTAAGTATATCCATATTAATAGTAAAACTTCACATTCAAATATATTTTTTAACTGTTTTAAAATTATGAGTTTAGCAAAGACATGAACTATGACCCCACATATTCTGGACCGTAATTTGAAAGGTCTATAACTTTAGTGGCCAGCTTTTCTGTAAAGTACCTGTCATGTGTGGTAGCTATAATAATACCAGGGAATGTCAATAAAGCATCTTCGATAGCCTCCAAACTTGGGAAATCGATGTGGTTAGTAGGTTCATCTAAAATAAGAATGGAGCATTTTCTCATAATGATTTGACAAAGCTGTGCTTTACGGCGGCACCCTACACTCAATGTCTTTGTAGGACTTTTTAGATCATGCCACTTATAAATCCCGAAATCACGCAAGGTGCGAATTGCCTTCTGCTTTGAGGCATTAATTGAAGTATCTTCCTCCAGCAACTCCACTGGAGATTTTTCCAGAGGAAGGCTTTCTTGCTCCTGATCCAAGTATCCAACAACCGCGTTTCCGCTGACAGAAACTATGCCATGGTCTGGCTCAATAAGACCCATAAGGATTCGATTTAGAGTGGTTTTTCCAGAACCATTGGGTCCCTGGATAACAAGTCTTTCACCTTTGGTCAATGTGAAAGAGACATTGCTAAATATGTGCCTCTCGTACGATTTTGATACATCGGTAACAGTTATCCCCAAAAGAGAACTAAATGCAGGGAGTTCATCAAAATCAAAAGATAGTTGTGATCTTTCCGGGATAACATCTACCAAATTATCATTAAGATGCTCAACTTTTTCAGAAAGCTGGTTTACAAGACCAGCAGTTCCCTTCTGAGCCCTTTGTTCCTTATTGTTGTAACTTAATTTATCTCTATCCGACCCTGATCTAATAATTCGCGTCTTGACTTTGGATTGTGCCTGCGTGGCCTTCGTTTTTAGTTTTTTGAGCTCCTTATCCTGGGACCGTCTTTCCTCAAGCAATTGTCGCCGCCTCTTATCTTCCTCTTCTAAGTAGTACTTGTAACCACCTCTAAAGTGTACAAAACGTTTGGTGTACGGTGACAGCTCGGAAATAAGATTTGAGACTGCATTAATTAAGCTTCGATCGTGAGTTACAATGATAATTCCGCCCGTATAATTTTTCAAAAAGGACTCAAGCCATTCAAGCCCCTTCTTGTCCAGGTGGTTCGTTGGTTCGTCCAGCAGAATGAAGTCGGGCTCCAAGATGCTCAATGCGCAGAGAAGCGTCTTGGTCTTCTCACCGCCGCTAAGGGATTTGAAAGGACGCTTTAATATATCATCTCCCAATCCAATGAGAGAGGACTGCTTGAATATTTCATGTCCTCCTAGAGAGTTTAGCTCTTGAAGCCATTCCTGTGAGAACAGTTCTAAGGGCAATCCCATGAACTTATTGATCTCATCGTCGTACAATGATCTCAGCAATACTTTAATTGCCAGTTCATTACCGTCAACTTCCTCAAAATGTTGGGGCAGGAACCCGATATTACCCTCGACATTAACTGACCCTGAGTATGGATAATCTTCTACTGCAGAAAGGAGTTTGAGGAACGTAGTCTTTCCACTCCCATTCTCTCCGACTATCGTCATCTTATCGCCATAAGAGAGCGCAAAGTCAAGTTCGGAAAATAAGGTTTTCTTCTCGAAAGAAAGGTCCAGGTTGTGAACAACTATTTCAGGTGACTTTTCCGTGACGAATTCGCGGTAGTAGATTCCATTCTTGTAGAGTCGCTTTGCTTTTGCTTGTGTGGTATCAATTTGTTTTTTCTTAGCCGGCATGTGGTACACTTGCTGTAGGAGGTTGATTGGGACCAGCAGTGAAACCGTACTTCCTTGCTGTCTGTATTAACTCCGGATGTTTTTTAACCCTCAAGAATTCTATGGAATTATGCGCGGGTTAACTATAGGCTGACTCGTAAGAGATCCTACACAACCTCAGGAAGTACTTAGTAGCTGCGCTACGGTGCTCTTTCTAGTTCCATATAACTTTTTTCACTTAGAAATCAAGAGAACTTCCACTTGCGAAGAGAGCCCGGGTAATGGGCCATAGGTTTTTGGGAAAAAGAAAATAGAATACTGCTACATCTAAGTTTCGGCTACGGGATGGCATTTTGACAGTAATGCGGACTTCGATTGACTCATAATAAAATGATGAGAAATTGTAGCATCTCTCGAAAATACTTCCAAGGCTCTTTACAAAAAATATGAATGAGTCTATCATGCATTTTTACGACTATGTGATATGATACATTCCTGATATCTAAACATCTCGATAACTCACGTTGAGCCACTCCGCATCTAATTAATTGATAGCAATAGTAGAATAGCCGAGCAGCTATCTAATAGCTAACGGTAAGCGACATGCTCGCGTCGTGTTGCGCTGGAGTTAGGGAAGAAATCAGTGATGATCAAGTTTGGTTGAGCTCCGTGTATAGTGTGTACACGTGACCATATCGTTTTGAAAGATAAAGTTCCTTCATTTCGGGCGGGAGTTATAAAAAGGAACGCTGGGGAAAAGACATTTCCCTTCAAATACTTGTTCCGAACTGCGGGTCGCGGAAAAGAATAAGAGGATAAAGTGTCAGTGACAGAAAATTATAGTTGAAATGAACAGCGGGTGTAGCAGTCAACGCATGGTTAGCACACAAAATTGCGAAAAAGGTGGTTAGCCCTATTGTAAGAATCTGCGAAATTATCCCAGGGGCACAGAAATCGTATTCTTGTACCAAGAGCTGTGTGACTGGGAAACACCCTTATAACCGGACGGTCGAATATTTTCCCAGCGGCGATGCAGAGTTGTTTCGTTACTTATATGGGGAGGAATCCGCTAGAAAAGATGACAGGAAGGTAGTACTGAAAACGCCTGGTTTAATGAAATGCAATCGGGAACATATGAAGCGGTCGTTCACAATTGCGTGCCATAGAGTGTGCATGGGGGCAAAAATATAAAGATATTTGCAACTGGTCACCGAAGATACCCCGTCGAAATGCTCGGCGAAACTCTGGATCTGCGCCTAGATAGAGACAGTAGCGTTCTCTTCCAAGGTATCAAGGTACGGAAGTTTGTGTTTTTGAAGCTGCTCATAAGCTCTTGTGCGAGTATAACCGCCTTTATTTCGTTTGGACTAAGGTATTCAAACTGTGCCTGAAATGAGATTCCTTCACGCTTTATCACATGATCGGTTGCATTTTATAATCCGCCAAGCGAAAAAGGGCTGAGCAACGAAGGTGACAAGAAAGAAATAAGCAAGCTTAGGAATGGATGAGGACACATTCTAAATTCGACGGAGTGTTAGCACTTAACAGTAGGCCAATTTCCAGTCTCTATGTTTGCAGCAAGTCTGGGCACTTTTCTTTTTCTCAGATATTTTTCGTTCATCCCGTCCATCCGTTTCCTCCGCTTCATCCGTTTCAAAAGCTTCTACTTCAAATTGTCAGTCCGATGTGGTGTAGGGTCGCCCCAGGGAAACATCTACCCTTTGTTCGAAAACGTCTTATCCCACGGCAAACGGAACAATCTGCGGTATAACGGGAGAAATAATTGCGACAGATATGAAATATCTTACGTCATAGGGGGAACACCATTCACGTCGAAAGTCACCCTTCTTTATTTGTTGTATAAAGCCGGCAACAATTCTTAGCTGCTCCCGCCTTGCTAACTGAAGTATCTTGGTAGGGGTAATAAAATACATTCAAACAGCACTAGAAAAAATGAGCGCTGTTGGAAAGACAGCCTTGATAACTGGTGGTACAAAGAATTTAGGGAAAGTCACCGCTATTGAATTGGCATCCAAGCACAAAGCTAATTTGTTCCTACACTACAACACGTCTCAAGGTGACGAAGAGAATGTGGCCAAAGAACTAGCTGAAAAATATGGTGTGAAGGTCACCTTATACCAAGGAAAGCTGGATTCGGCCGCATCTTTGACAAAGTTGTTTGATACAGCCCTTGAAAAATGTGGAAGAATAGACATTGCTATTAACAACGTGGGAAAGGTGCTAAAGAAGCCATATGCTGAAGTTACCGAGAGGGAATTCGACGAGTTGAACCTAATTAATAACAAGGTTGCGTTTTTCTTCATCCTTGAGGCATCTAAGAAAGTTCGTGAAGGTGGCCGTATTATCTCACTTGTCACATCTCTATTGGCAGTATACACTCCTTTTTATCATGTATATCAGGGAACTAAAGCTGCCGTAGAATATTACACGAAGGCAGCATCCAAAGAGTTGATAGGAAGAAACATAACTGTGAATTGCGTCGCACCAGGGCCTATGGACACACCATTCTTTTACTCCCAAGAAGCTCCTGAAGCAGTGGAATTTTACAAAAGTTGTACGTTGCAGAACAGATTAACCGAAGTTGAGGATATCGCTCCGATCATTGGATTCTTGGCAACAGGCCGAGGATGGATTACAGGTCAAGTTATCTTCGCCAATGGTGGTCTAGCTGCAGCATAGAGTTGGCTTAACATATACTTTTGCTCTTTATATTTAAATACAGCACAACATATATTCATAAGAACAATAGAATAAGGCATTTGTGCGTTTCTCACCTGCAAGACAGGTGTTTCAAGCAAGTCTACAGCTCAAGAACGAGGCATGTGTACAGTAAGCATGGGAAGACCTCTTTCAATTCCACTCATCAGTCCAGTGAGCCATACTCTCATGATTCACAGGACTTCACTTCGTCTGTGACAGAGGGTCCCTCAATGAGCTATTGAATTTCGTCAGCTAGTAGGTATTTTCAGGCAAATTAATAAGAGCAAGCAACACTCTCTTTGGGTATGATACGTTTTTTTCGCGGAGTTTGCGATGTCAAGGATTGTGGCATACATAGCAAAAGATAATGTCGTCTTGTCCATTGATAGAAGTCTTAATAATATGAAAGAGAGACGATTTCGGGTATTTAATTTCGAATTGTAGCTTAGACAATTGTATTTTGAGGGTCATTCTTCCAACCTTTCAAGATCATGGTCTGATTGATTGAAGCCTTTAAGGTGAAGTTTCTCGCAGGAAATTGCTTCTTACTTACCTTCTTTCACTTGTATTTACAAGCTTTTGATGGAGATATGATGAGATTTCATCTTTCTCGAGGACAAATTACTCATAAAAATTGTAATAAAAATTTCAACGTTGCCTAATAACAAAAAAAAAACATCTTAAGGAGCCTCGAGAAGTGGCAATTCAAATTTGATTTCAGGAGTCCGTGATGTATTTGAGTCAAGAGGAATTTAACAATGATTGTGCAAGCTCAAATTGTTAATGGTAATTTTAAAAAATAAACTGCCAATGAAGTTCTCACGTGGTTTGCTATCTACCCGGAATTGGCCGAAAATGATCCCTTCATTTATCAGATTAACTCAACATGCGAGGCAATTATGACATATGCTTAGCGACGACGTGCTTGACCGTGGTGCACTCATTGGAAATTTATGGGAATACATTACCTTGTTTGGATGTGATTAAGCGCTTCTTGTTGAAAGATCCGTTGCGCTTCTTGTAGAATTGTTGAAACCTGCAAGGGCAAGTAACAACTATTTAACAATAGCTGCACGTATTTCAATACACCGTGATTGATTTAGTTAATTTTGGGTTTTGTTGACTGTGAAGTCTAATTTGACATGAAAGCAAATGAGTTGATATTAAAGCTTGTGTTGACGGGTTAGGTAATTTTAGTTATCCATCAAGTAAAAAAATATTGTTTGTTGCTGGATCAAATTGCTTAAGGCTTACCATATGACAAGATAAGAAAAGTCAGTGCGTCAGATCACAAATATCATGAATACGCAAGGGGTACCATTTAAATATTGATTCTTTGCACTAAAACTGAAGGAAACAGCGTGAGCTGCAGGAGAAGTAAGCGAGAAAGTTATTCATCATATATGATCCATATATTAAATCTCCGGTACGCAGCATGGCAAATAAAGTGTACACTGCTTATTAGAATATGCATCCAATAGCAATCGCGTAGCTAATAGAGCCATCTAGGGCTGGCGAGAGTGATTGACATGAGCCAGAGGGTTACGAAAATTGCATCACGAGAAAATTCGGAAAATCTAAGGCAGGAAAAAAAAAAGTTCTGAGATCGCTGTGAATTAGAGTATCTTCAAAAGCTGCTTTGATTTTAGCTGAATGAACCGGCCGTGAGTTGTCCGCCTAGAAGAAAGAGTAACGAAACGCCATACCGCGAAAGTGCAAAAGCCAGGATATAACACTTCTGGCTTCACTCAAAATAAATACAGAATTCGCTCGAGTCTCATACCAAGAAAGAGCATTTATTCAGCCAAGCACTTGTTTCGTGACTTTAGTTCATAGTTTGTTCTAACGAAGGACTATTTTAATCCATCGCAGTGCTATATGACTTACGATTTCTGCCCATTGTGACCAATTAGGCATTCTGCCAGATTATTTTTCAGTAACAGTACTTATCTCCCTCCTTTTATTGATAAAATCTGCTCAAAGACGATCTTTTCACCTTTTTCCGGTATTGGCTGGCAAGGCATTCTTGAATTTGAACTCTGTGCTAATTCATAAATACAACAGGCCTGATTCGGCCGCTTAATATTATGGTTATGACAATCTCTATTTTTTTTAGTCATTGTTAATTTATTTACTCATTTATTTAAACAATGAGTTAAGCAAAAAGGGCAATAATTACTTGAATGTCCACAGGAAGTTTGAGTTCCTTTTAATTTTGGACATTGAAGGTATTGGATCTTCGATCTGGTGGTAGCATGAATTTCTGATATGAATCCTGCATGAAATGGTAAATGCCATATAACATGCTTATGAGGTTCTCAATTCAAAGCAGTTCAAAAACCTGCAGAGAAAAATGCCGTAAGCCGAGGACTTCCTTCATGTGCCATCTATATCCAGGGGTTGAGCTCACTCACAAAAATTTTGCGCAGAATATTTGAAATACATTCGTTGAGCATATGGAACACGATTAATTCAAGAGTCAATTATTAGCTGGAAGATTTCCAAATACCTTTTCGAAAATCTCAGCACAATACTTAGCAACTGCACCTTAAAGCGACTTGATTCTATTCCGCAGGATGGTGTAACTTAAGGGAGCTGAAATATGTATTGAGTGAATTGAAACTCCACATCTCCTCCCTAGCTGACGAAACATTTTCTCTTTCATCTCTCTATGAGACGTCGGATAGGATACTTTATGCTGCTTCCACAGCATTTAAAATTTTTAGTTCAAAAAAGGAATCGACAACTACGTTCTTAATGCTGACTCAGGGCATATCGCGCTGTGAATTATAGTTTATTTCAGCCCATTTGCGATTGCAACAAAAAATTTGCACTGCGTTACAACAAAAACCCAGGCAGATTCTTGATAGCTATCTAAAGACACTCGAAAATTTTGAACTTGAAAAAATTCATATGCTTTAATGCCTGACAAATGGAATCTCAGAAATCAGAGTTACTTAGCGAAGAAACCTTCCAGAAGGAATCTGTTATTTACCACTTCGGGGCAGCCAAACTCTTTCCAAAATTTGGATACTAGATAAGCCTCATCTTATTCTGCTTCTTCTTTTTACAATGATAATCGAACGACACACTGAGAAACCTATAGTATCGCATGCAAGGCCTTTAAAAGTTAGAAAAGTTCCAGGTTACCTATTGTCTAAACGAATCGGTCATTATACCTCAAGTTTGGGTATTATGGATGACCCAGGCACCCAGACGTTTTATGGAAACAATTGACAATATGTATTTCACGGGTGTGTATCTTTTAATCATTTTGATTAGATTTTCAGTCAACGACTACGCGGAGAAAAATTTTCTATTTAATTCGATTTGGAAATGCGAATCCCTTTTTCGTCTTTTGTCGGGCCGCTTTTTCCCGCGGACCCGTTCTTATCATGACGTTTTAAGTAACTTTTGCGCTGCGCGTCGTGCTAAAAACAGAATTAACTTTGCAGCCGTGGGCCTCCTCTTTGTTCGAGGCACTCTACATCAACTTGCGCGATACGCCCTAAGCAAATGGACATAAACGGCAAACAGGCACAAAAGGCCTGGCCTAAAAAAGCACGAACTCATCATGAGGTTAGAATAAGATTTTGATCAAACGAAAAATGTGAAAGCTCTCGAGATTAAAAACCACCTAACTCATTCGAATCCCATTTCTTTCAACCCTGCAATTTGAAAGACAGCCAAGGTTTGCATCAAGGGAATTATCTTCAGACGAACACTCAATCAAACGTTAATGACTCCAAACAGTGGTAGCTTGCGATCAGAGTATACACACTGGTCAGTTACACAGTCTGATAATCCGGTTGCAAGAATGAATAGCTTCAAAAATTTTGGCACTAGCGAGCACGTTCCATATCGCAGCTTGGATAAAATGAGCAATGTATTATACAATTCAACATCCGCAGATAAGGAGACTAAATCCCAAAGTTATTCAATTGCAGAAATGAAATGCCAAATTTTTAGCCTTCCTCCTATAACTACTTTCACAGATCCATCGACTCTTTGTGAATTAGGGCGAGGCGTGGGCATATTTGCCCCCATGTCGAGCTATCATATTGCTCCAAAAGAAACCACTCAAAATAATGATATTTCAACATGGGAATATAGTGCGAACTTTAAGTCTCATGCACGAAATTACCCTGGGAATCAGGTGGGGCCAATTTATGACATTTTTCCCCTTGACAATAGCCATAAACAAATTAACTTCGTGGGTAGAATGGGCTTAATTACTCCGGAATCGATTGCCAAACCTTCAAATACTCTGATGGAAAATTATCCAAGGATCTGGGGGGACCAAAAAAGAGGAAAACCTAAGAAATACGCAAAACCAGCGATAATAATGCATAAAAGGTGTCGTTTTTGTGGCAAGTTTTTTGCTCAATCGGCAAGCTTAAAGGCGCATCCCTCCATACCCGCCAGTCACAGCTCATGCAAATGCTTGAATCCCAACAACAAGAACATTTGCAAGAGGCTTAAAGCCACGGCATGGAGTTAGAAGTTTCCTGAGGAGACTACGAAATGCGTCAGGAAGAATAAGCTCTGTGCTAAAAAAAACAATGATTCATCTATTTGAGACACTCTATGTAGCCAATAATTCTATAAAAGTAAAAACGATTAAAAAAGTCCGCAAGCATCTATGCCAAAAGGTTTTCATATAATCCCTTCTACTAATTGAAAAGATTTGCCCGTCAAGAATCAGAAATACTTCACATATGCCCTTTATCTATAGTTTTGAAAGTAAGTATGAGAAGCGTGTGGCGGCATGTGCTAAGCCTCTGTTAAAAATATCGAATCATTGGGTGGATCAAAAGGTTCCAGTCCAATTTTTTCTCGTCCTCAAGTCTACGACATGTTTATAGCGTAAATATAAACAATAGAGATTCAGAAGGTAGGCCAAAGAAGGACCCTTATCATGATATATATTAGCGCAACATACTTGACAGACAAAAAAATTGTTCAGGTCTGTATTATTTTTGGCAAAGCAATAATACACGTTCGGCATTATTTGATCAGGA